>LS488458.1:226640-318147 GCA_900490705.1 Pristionchus arcanus | reverse complement strand
CATCAAGTCTTTTTTCGTCTCCTATTAATACTCATTTGCCTGCGTCAGAAGTTGTGCTGAAAACAAAAACCTCAATCGAGTGTACGGAGTCATCATCATTATGTTGAATTTTGCTGGTTTTACTTCAAATATCGGGGGTTATAGGCTTTGATCCAACCCCGTTCATTTCACTAGCGGAAGAGTATATTGTGAAAAAAATAATTGTAATCATGCAGTATGGAATGCGGAAGATGGATTGCGTGCAGTGTCTTATCGGTGGAATGCACTCGACAAGCAGAAGAAGATAGATACGGGAATTCTTTCCAACCATATGACTGGATGGAAAGTAAGTGGATTTACGATAAGTTAGAGCGTATGAAAGAGAACACACCAATTTCGCGACATACGAAAAAGAAGAGCAGCCTACGTGATGCAGGGGTCAAATACTTAGGTAATGAAACTCATGTGGCATGCTATTACATAGTGCAAAGGCAGTTGTACTTGTGGTGGATTGGTTTCGGGTGAATTCCTCTGTTTTTGTCGATCGGTGGTATGATTTACTCTAATTTGTTATCATATTGGTCAAAAAATGTGCATAGGACCTTTCGGGAGGGGCATTTGACCTCTGACTAGATGCGATTAAAAGAAAAGTTAACTTTTTTTTGGATATCGTTCAAATAATCTCATTAGACCTAGTGCCCAGCAGGGGTCTCTCTCGATCTGCCTGATCGGTAGATAGCATTACGAAATGAGGATTACATGCAATTTTCGCACAGCCCTGGTGCCCAGTGTAATGATGATTAGCCGTTCAGGTGAAATGCGAACCCTGTAAGACATTAGTGACCGCCGGTAGTTTATTCACACATATTGCATCAATGATGCATCAAAAGAAGGTGAGATATTTTGTGGAGAGAGTTTAAAATATATCTTTAATTTTGTTTCGCGTTTTTAAGCATATATACAGTGTGAAAATTGTTTTGTTGTATCGTGCGTTTGAAATGCTCAGCAAATGAGATGTGCTGGTTAGCGAGCTATCGATTGTCTGGGAGAGAGGAAGAGAGAAGGAAGGGGGAGGAGGACAGTTGATCTACCGCCTCCTCCCGGCCTCTTCCTTTCTCTGCCCCCTCGAACGTTCGTCAAACGTCAGATACGCGTGGAATGGAAAATAATCACACGATAAGTAGTGGGGATCTTTTTTCGGAATATCTTTTTTTATGAATACGCTCTTCGTTTTTCAGGTGCGAGAGTGTGCTGTGAAAGTATGCGAGGAGTCTGTGAACAAAATGATGAAACGAATGGAGAATGTACACAAAATAGATTTCAAACAAATAGATTTCTCTTTCTGAATAATTATCGTTGTTTTTATCTGTTCATTTCGTAGTTGTTCGAATTTTTATTTGTACAATAATTCTTTTGAGGATATTTAATTAGCATTAATGGTCACGGTAGACACCGTATTGTAACACCGTAATAACATCCAACATCCAACTTAGTACCATTACCAGTTAGAGATGGATTTCTTATAATATATGTGGTAGTAGAAGAGACCCTGCGTTTTTGTCCGCTGTCTGCTTTATTTACTGTTTCCACTCTCCCTTTCGTGTGAGATATCGTTCATGTTTAATAATATTGTAATGAGGCCCTGTGTAAATTGTGCGATCTCATTCATTAACTGTTCGATGCTTTTTGTCTGGTATACCGCTACCATAAAACTGTTTCGAGTAATATTTACATTCAAGCGATAAATGTTGAACATTTGATATATCTATCCTGTTTTATCGTTGACTATGCATAATTATGAATTTATTAACTATGAAAAGCAATTGATATAATATATAAATAATAATATATACATAATTTAATAGAAATTACGGGAAGTATTCAATGGGAGAATATTAACTACATAAATAGTTAAGCGATTACATTTTTCAACCCTCAAAAAATGTATAATTTGTAAATGATGAACAATCAATATTTATAGATTACTGTAGCATTTTATAATTACTGTACGTATTTTTTGAGTACGGGTGTAATTCGTGTTCCACACAAACCTTTTCGTTATTGATCAATGTCATTTGTTTGTCGACAATTGTTTATTGTTTTTCTCGTTTGTGGTTGTAATCTGATGTTTTTTTCTAGTTCACTCGTCATGAACGATGGTCCGGCTGATATCGGGACGCCTAATGCACCACGGAGTAGCAAGTCAAAGTGAGTATTCCTCGTTCTATTGAAGTTCATAACTTCTACCGATTGTTTTGCTCATCGCCCGCTTTTCAGAGAATCTATTCATTTCGAATCAAGAGCTCTCAATATGCTCAAGAATCAACACGCAAAACCGGACGCAAAAGTTGCAGAGACGAAGGTTATTTCGTTATGGCATCACAGTTATGTTAAGCACACTGTCTAACAAGGAGCGAATTGTAAAAAAATTGTAAGGTGCGAATAAAAAAATATAAAATGAGCAAGATCCCGAAAGGTCGCCTCCTGATGGCAAAGTTAATAAGATATTCGAGCTGATACAAGCATTTACTTGTCAATTTTTTTAATATGCTTCCGTTGCTTGAATAATACTGGTCGGAATTATCATTTTGAGGAGCCTGGTGGAGTTAGTCGTAAATCGGAAGAAATTATCGATTCATTGAGGGCTGACACGACCAGGTAATGTTTCATTTAGCTTTAATGGAAGAATAATCGAGTGTTGCAGACTGGAAAATGAACTCGTTCATAGCAGGGAGATGATCAAATCTGTGAGCGATGACCGTCAAATTTTGTTCGTTTTTTAAAAAAATTTTTTTATTAATTTTAATTATTCAAGGTTTAACCATGTTTTAATCGTAATTTCTCTCAGACTCACCACTGTCGGTGCACTCAACGTTCGAATTGAGCAGTTGACGATACAAGTTCATCGATTGGAATACGAAATGGAATTGTCTTCAAGACTGCAGCAAGGATCTAATGAACTGCAGACATCGAACAATGTCAACGAAGATTTAGAAGCGAGAGCCATTAAAGCAGAGAATGTAGGCACTCATATTCTTACACTATTGCTAAAATTGGGGTACTATCGCTTTTCCAAGAGTTTCTTTGCGCTAAAATGACTGATACCTTCCCATATCTAACACATCAACTCACCAATTGATTACGTCTTTACAGAATCTTGCAGCAGCAAAGATGCAGGCAACGAAATGGAGGGAGAAATACGATGTACGAATATTATAACGGTTTTGAAATATTGATTTAATAAATCTGATATGGTTTGCTATCTTAAATAAGTTTTCAGGAAGTTTTTGATAAATTTTGTGAATTGGAGAAGGAGAATGAAGAGTTGAAGTAAGTTTGTTTGCATCCCAGATATTAATTATTATTGGTTATGTTCAGGGCCAATGCATCTCAGAATACACAACCGAAGGTTAATACATCCCCAATGAATCGAAGTGGAGATACTGCGGGAGAACGAGAGAGGTGGGCAAATAAGGGGATTAATTTCCGACAAAAAAAAAGAAAATGTATGATTCCGAAAGCCCGAAAGTGAAATGGGGACGCGGTGAAGTAGGTCCGAAGAAGAGATTAGATCCTCCGGACTGAATTGGCCTTGTAAAATAGTCACTGGCCTAGAAGTGAGCTTCCGCAGGACTTCGTGTGCCTTGACTACGGGGTGATACCTTTACCTACATGTATTCTAGCGAGCAGCAACAGTTGAAGGAAATGCAAATGCGATCGATCACAGGAATATTAAGCGATAGTGTGAAGAGGTATTAGTCGAATGTTTGACACCGCGAGAGTCTTACAATTAGCGAGCACCATAACTTGTTGTTCATTTCAGAAGCGGAGATTCAGTGGTTCGCGTAGCAAATGAAATGGAGACAACTGTCAGTACTGTCAGAAAAATGATTAATCTCGTTAATAAGAAAGGACCGGTAAGTGGTTGGATGCTTGCTAATTTGTGCTAATCCATGCACCGAAAAATTCCATTATCAGAAGGCACCGGGAATAGTGGTTGCAGCCAAGGAAGGCAATACCGCTACTAGCGACGCACACAGTAAGTGAACATCTTTAATGTGATCAGAATAATATATTATTAAATTATTATTTATTCATTATTGTTTGCAGATGAGAGTACCGAAAAGGATGCTCAGCTCCACGATCTATTGAGTATACTTCGACCATACCGTGCTAATTCTGGATACGGTGAATTTTCTAGAAAAAAATTTACATCCCTGACGTGACGTCTTCTATTCGATTTTCTTTGTATGTAATAGGAAAAAATATTGGTGAATATGTGAAGGAGTCGTACCTTAATATTTGAACTTGAGCAATCCGTTTTGCCATTCCCATCCAATATTGTAATTGTAGTTCTGAACATGGACGCTTCCCTCATTGGAATTTACGGTTCACTCAAAGAGTGTGATCAGAAGAAATTGGACGAATTGGAGCAGCGACTGTTCAAATGGGTGAGAACTTACATGTTAAAAACCTAATATTCAACCCAATATTTATACAAGACAAACCACTATTTTAATTGCAGAAAGTTCGCTGTGAAGTGTGCCGTGGGCCTACCACCATTCTTACCATTCGTCATCTCTTCGAGCACATTATGGGAGGCAGTCATGAAATGGCTGTAAGTCGAATTGATTACTCTACTAGTCTACCAGCCTAGATCAGTGTTGATTAACCTACCTTATCCGTAAGCAGCCACGCTAATGGCTCTTGCCCATTTTAAAATTGTACTGGCCGGTTCAGACCAGAATCCCGGGAAACGAAATCAATTTGCAGCTCAGCAGCACTAGCAGTCGCGTTTCTCAAGCTGCGCTAGACTCCTGGGTGGCGAAGTTGCGTGCTATGGCCAAGAAGGAGGTAGGAGGAATACTGGGTACATTATCGATTGATTCTCCAGGAACCGGAGCTACCAGTGCAGAAGGTGCAGCCTAATCAGAAGTTGAAGCCAGTACAAAAGGTGAAGCCGAAGAAACCTGCTGTAGTCAAGCCATTGTCGCCTGAAGCAAGGATCGTAATGGATTTGATGAATGATCTTATGCGATGCACTGATGCGAGTCACAAACCAGGTATTATTTTTGTACGATTTGCGGTCATTAAAACAATAAATTTTCAAAAAAAAGTATTTTGGTTCATTCATTTTCACAGTAACGATCGTTTTCAGACAACCATGTTTCTATTTTCGGGTGGTTGTTCCATATATTGGTCCTCGGTTAGTAATATAAATATGATTTTCGTTACAGCATCGAATGCAGTCGATCGATTGCGTGAGATGTGCGAAAAATGGAATGCATTCGATAGTCAGAAGAAGAACGAAACGGGAATTATGTCCAAACTGACGACAGGATGGAAAGTAAGTGGATTATCGATAAACTTTAGCTCGTGGCACTAGGTGGGATTAAACAAGGGTGAGAAACTTCTTTAAATTGATATTCGAAAACAAGTGCTATAGCAAGAAATTTATTTTTTGGATATTGAGCAAATGTTCACATTAAAAAATGTTTCTTGTTTCTAGTGTGGCTTGTAACACTCGTTCAGCTTTTTTGGCTCAGACTTCTCGCAGAGCACACCAAGTCAAAGTGGCGAAGAAAGCTCATTTGCGTGGCACGGACATTTTCGACTCAAATCCACCCTCTCACTTTGGCGACTCTCGAGACACCGAGTCGGTCGGTGGAGAATATCTTGAAATTACCAAAATTATTCTCCATCTCTCTCATTCGAATGGTGAAACACATTATGAAACCTGCTTCTACCGACTGACGAATTACGCAGACCAAGGAATGACTTCTATACTGAGTGAAACATAGTTGAATTCAATTTTGTTTTTGCCCAAAAACGACTGTTATCAGCTCTCTACGAATACTAACTTACTTAGAGTTGAGATACCGAGTTCAAATTTAGCTACGGATGCTCAAAATCCACCAAAATAGCTAAAAACGACTATTTTCCGCACGTCACGGCAATGATCTCCATTCCGAGATAAGATAGCAAATTCGCATTTTCACAGATCGTTTGGCAAACCCTTTGCCCACAAATGATCCACGGCAGAATTTCAAATTTCGACCTAGTTCATGAACGGCATGAGCAAAAGCACGTAAAAACAGCTAAAAACCTCTCATTTCACACCGCCATTCTCTGTCTCGCCGCGCAGAATGACTCGGCCATTCTGTGCCACGCAAATGAGATTTCTTCGGCCTTTTGACTTGGTGTGCAGAGTATTCCCTCCCTATAATTCTCATTCCCTACGCCATTCACATTCAGCGCGGAGCCTGGGCAAAAAACGAAGTTTCGTTCAGATGACATGCGAGCCGTGCAAGAAGGAAGTTACCGTCGGTTGCATATTCCCCCATATTGCATCCGGGAATCATCTAAAGAAGGTGAGATATTTAGTGGGGATTTGCAGTGTGCCAACATTTTTCATCTCTCATTTCGCAATGCCCTATCGCCGACCAGAGAAACAGTGAGAACGCGCGAAATGAGAGATCGAAAAATATTTTGAACTCCACTTGAACTCATTTTTTTTAACTCACACGATATGAATTTAAAATATCTTTGTTGCTATGTGTTCTAGACACAAGTAGTGGATTCTATTTCGGGATATCTTATCATAAAATGATTACGGCCTTCACAGGTGCAACACTGTAAAGTGAAAGTATGCGAGGAATCTATGAACAAAATGATGGAACGACTGGATTCTGTAGAGAAAATAATATATCTTTCTTAATATTTGATCGTTGTTTTTATCTGCTCATTTAGTAGTTGTTCGAATTTTTACTTGCACTAAAATTCCTTGAAGGATAAATTGTTATTTTTTCAAAAGAGAAATGTACAATTTATAGATTTATCACTTTCTTCTATCGATCTCAATTTTCTTTCATCATTCAGATAACAGATTAAAATGGTGAACATATCATAACAACTTCTCAAACCGTAAATAGGATTTAGCGCGAACAAAAAATACAGGAATATTAAATTTGAAGAATGGATGGATCGGTGGATGACTCTACTCGCAGCTCACCGGCACATAGACTCTGAAATCACTTAATTTGCCAATCACATTTTGATGCAGAGATTACGCCTCTTCAAAAAGTCTCTTTAGAGTCAATGCTTTAGCCTAGATGTAAAAATATTCCCAGTCATATTTTCTCTGATGCTCACTTGCTGCCAGTGCTCGTAGACTTGATAGATTCGAGTGCAGTAGACTTTGCACGAGGAGCATGAATAGATCTCCAGCTGGAATTATTGCGCTCAATTTAGAAACGAAATTAAACTACACTTAAAAAACAAGTTTAAGCCCTCGTCATTTAAGTTTAAGAAGCAATATTACCTTGTTTTCAGCATACGTGGGGTGGCAAACGAAGAGGTGGTCGCAAAGGAGCGACACTTGTTCCACAGCAAAATTACAGAACGGGCATGTCGTTCCTGTGAAATGATATGGCTATAATAATGATGATCGACGAATACAATTCGTCGCCTACATGCGCGAAGAAATACACAACGTCATTTTCCTATTTTTCTTACAACCTGAGGAAAGGAGAGAACTAACGAACCAGGCAGCAACTTCAATCGGCCATTTCTCACCCAGTTCAGCCAGTAGGGACGCCGATGGGTCGCCTTTAATGTAAATATTGGAAAATAGGATATTATTTAAATATGTTTGATCCCGAAAGATAATTCAGAAATGGAAATATCAAAAACCTTATTATATATTTACCGCTGTACCTACCTCCATATGCTCATCCCTTGTCCCTCTTGTACGAGCAAAATCGCAATCACTGTAGTAGCATCGCATCATCATTTTCCCCGAATGCATCATCATTTTACTGAAATTACCGATTATGCTGTTTGTCACGTAGATGTTAGAGAAGCGAAGGAATAAAACATGGAAAACTCTGGTAAATTTCGATTTTTAAAGGATCCAGTTATCAGATCGCTATATTTCATGTTCGGTATTTTAAATGACCCCTGTGGTTATCAGTTTCAGTTTATCTGAGACGCCAATGACCATCGGCATCGGGAATGTAATTGAATATTTGTTCCGACTCTATCATCTCTTTGCTCAAATTATCAATTTGTTAAAACTTCCAAATTGCAGCGTAATACACAGAATTAAGACTTTCACCTTTGTTGTAGTTTAAAAAAAAACAAATAAATTAAACAAAGTCTCACCTCTCTACAGTGCTCATAGGCTTGGCGCACTCTACTGAAGCATGCCTTCGCCAATTCGATTCAATCATCGGTTTGCTGTAATTTAATCGATTTGTTCAAATTTCCTACGTTCCACGTATCGGAAAATAATATTCCGTTCCGCTTATTCCTATTCCTATCTGTCATTCCCAAATTAGACTGAAGAGTCTCCGGCTCTGGCTGATTTTCTACGAATCGTTTCCTTAAGGACTTAGTAGCATTTATTGAGAAAATGAGAATTATAGAAATATTCAATAAGTAACAAGCGAATAAATATTTAAACTATAAAAAAATACATTTTAATTTCAACAGACTCCCACCTCACGTCAGTCCTCGCAGACTTGATAGACTCGACTGAAGCAGGAATCCTCCAATTCGATATAATCGGTTTGCTATAAATTAATCGATTTGTTCAAATTTCTGACTTTTTACGTAACAAAGAGCTAAAATCGATAACGAAGATAGGAAGTGAAATCATGAATTTCATTAGTTTTCATTTATATTGAATTTTTTTAAAATTTCGACTCTCACCTCACATGAGTGCTCGTAGACTTGATAGACTCGGCTGGATCAATCATCGGCTGATCCGATTGCATCATCGTTTTGCTTAAATTTTACGTTTTACGGATCTACCAATATTTGCCAAATATGCATGTCAATCAAACTTGATTTTAAATGACATGTTCGGAAAAAGTACATAACGGTTTTCAAATAATCAAGTTTGTTCTTGAAAAAGCTCAATAGCGACAATTCTCGCAACTGGAGTATAGAAGTACAACTCACGACAAATTTTTTTTAAAGGAATAACTTTTAGAAATTGTGTATAGTCTCACTTCACGTCATCAATCGTAGACTTGATAGACTCGGCTGGATCAATCATCGGCTGATCCGACTCCATCATCTCTTTGCTTTTAAAATCATCTCATCTCTTTGCAATTAAAATTGATAGATATAGGTAGGAACTTACATATTTTTATGTAGCTAACAAACGAAAAGAATCGTCCAAGAAGAAAACAAGGGCGACCATGACGATTATATAGCAAAATAAGCATAGTCTCACCTTGCGTCATTGGTCGTAGACTTTGTGGTCTCGACTGAATCATGTACCATCTCATTCGATTGTATCATCTCGTTGCTTAAATTATCAATTTCGACCACGAATAATTGTTCGAATTTAAAAAAAGATTTGAATGCTAGAAAAGACTGACTTGATGGACTCGATTGCAGCAGGTATCAGCTTGTTCTTTTCTATCATCCTTTTGCCGTGGACGAATCTAATTTTCATTATTTTTTTGAAAATAGTGGAAAAATATTTTATTTTTACATCACTAGCCTAGCAGTTTGGGATACAATGGTCCAAATCATGTTGGTTATTGAACACGTCAAAGGCGGGTTTTAGGCGAATTTTTACTTCAAAGTTGGACAGGGCAGTCTATCGTCATCTATTTTCGAATCCTGATTCTGCTCACCTGATATTCTTCGCCAGCTGGGTCGTCGCTTTGCTAAAACAAGGAAATATTGTGCGTCACAATGTGTGCTCACACCCCTCCCTCCTGCATTCACCACAGGGGTGTGCAGAACATTTCGCGCACTCCTCTTTTTGCATGCTCTCTCGCTCTGTCTGACCGGCAAGAGATCATTGCGAATTGAGGAGCGCGGGAACCATTTTCGAGTGCGCAATTCGGGTCGCTGACTCTTCAATTTATCCACTCGGTGACCCGAATTACGCACTCTAAAATTTTTGCACATCCCTGCATTCACAACAGACCTGTCGACGCGACGTGGATAGTGGAATGTTGTCAGCTGCCGGAGTTTCACCGGTTTCATACCCCCGGCATATCTAGGCACGATGTGGAATGGAATAATTCGGAATCTCACCTTCGGACGTCCCTTTGACTACTGGGAGAGTAGCTCTTCACCAGGGTAGCAAGATCCTGTACGAATGAGGGTTAAATACCTATCAAATGGTGAATAACATCCCGCTAATCAAGGCACAGATCACAGCTAGGCCAGAGATTAATAGCTACTAATATTCTCTTATTGGAATTGACCGCTATTGGGTTTCAAATTGGAACTCCGGAATTGATTCCAGTAAGAATGCGTACACCATTGTATTGAAAAAAAGCGTTGAAAAAATAATTGAGTTCACCATATACTCATCAGGCTTCGTGTTCACAACGACCCTCTGCACTGAATCGACGCTGGCCTTCACTCGTATGGGCTTTCTTAAACCAAAGATCAAAGATCAACAAACAGTAAAAATGTAAAATACCTGGCCGTTTCGCGAACAATCGCAAAGGGAGAAGGCACGGGAGAGGACTCAAGAGGCTCCTTTGTGGACTTCCTGGAAGATCAAAGATCAACACCCAGTAACAATATAACATACCTGGCCGTTTCGCGAACAATCGCAAAGGGGGAGGGAGAAGGCACGGGAGAGGACTCAACCGGCTCCTTTATGGACTTCCTGGAAGATCAAAGATCAACATCCAGTAACAATATAACATACCTCGCCGTTTCGCGAACAATGACAAAGGGGGAAGGAGATGGCACGGGAGAGGACTCAACCGGCTCCTTTCTGGCCTCTTTTCTAGGCTCCTTTCTAGCCTCCTTGCTCTCCACGAGTATCGGAACCTTGAACGAAGAGGTCGCACGATGGGGCCGCTCTGTAATTGAACACTTTCAGCCCCAACGGTGCAGAAAATTCAGTCTGCTCTAGGGTTCCGGAATTGGGCGGCGCCCAGTCCGCCCAGCTCCAAAATGCGTTGAATGAATAACGCCCAATACGCCCAATTGCGAACAAAGGAATTGAGCTGGGCGCCCATGGGCGCCCATTCATCTCATTCGTCTCGGCGATGAGCGGTTCGGTCGACCATTCTCAACTCCTCTCAATCATTCCTCGTTCTTTCGCATTTGATTCTCGGTTCGGTTTCAAGAAAAACTCATAATAAACGCCCAGTGGGCGCGAACAATGGAAATCCGCCCATTGGGCGTAGTCATTCTGCGCGCCCAACTGGGCGATTCGACCGGTGCGCGAAAACCCAGTTGGGCAGAATGGCCCAATTGGGGGAACCCTAGTCTGCTCAGTAATGAAAGCGAGGAGTTTACAGTTAAATTTTTGATTTAAGCACTGTGGTCTACCAAATGGGTGAAAAGCTGTCATTCATGAGACTCACTCAATGATCCTTCCATTGCTGCTCTCAGACAGTATCCCGGTGGGCGATCCTTGCTCGACGCGACGTCATTTGAGGCGCCGGCGGTTTTGTAAGTGATATGACCCCTTAAAAATAACATTTTTAGTCCAATTTGAACAACAAAGAAAAACAGATAAAATTATCCGGAAACCTAACCACAATAAGTGCAAAAGACTTCAACATTTGTAATAGCCTACCAAATCTTAGGTTTCATGGCCGGACTATTTGTCCCCTGTTCGTCAGCAGTCATCTGCGTCATCTGTCGACGCGCGACGACGTCCGATTTGTCCATCAACGTCGAAAGCGAAAGCGGTTGCTGTAATAGACAGAGATCAAATGACCCCCTCAAAAGGACCTACCGAACCACATTTTGAGACCATCTTGAACAAATGTTTCAATAAAGCATACAATCGTGGCCCAAAAACAGAAAAGATTGCCCGAAAGCTAACCACCTCAATTCCCATATCTTCCAAAATTTGGAAAGCATTCCACGTTTCATTTTATAATTACTTCATTGTCAGCATTTGATCCCTCAACAGGGAGATCTATCAATTCAATCGACCGATATCTTTGATAATAGCGAAACGGCGAAACTCTCAGCTTTCATTCCCAATTTTCAATTTTCATTTTCAGTCATAGTTGCAGCGACATTTCGCATGCCCATCATTATTTCGTCAAACTTCGCACCCTCAATATCACTTTCCTTGCCTCGTTCTTACAGAACAAAAGTACCGAGGACATTCCGATCAAAAGATCACACCCCCTGGCATCCTTGCTGCCTTGAGACATCGTATAGTTCCCTCCTCCAACCCACCGTTTACCACCCTTCCAACCTCTCCTCTTCCCCTCTGGGTACCCTTCCATACAGAGTGGGCGTGCCATCTCCACTCAAGATCGGAATCTCCCAATCTCGTGCCTATATAAGGGCTCACATCTTCCCCATACCATCAGTTGTCTCGACAACCTTCCTCTTCTCTCTTCTCTTCTACCATGTGCAACGGCATCATCAATAAGCGTCGCACCCTCCTCCCCACTCCCAAGGTATCTATTTTATTATCAATTATTCAATCAATAAAAGGTGAAATGACGATAAGGTAAAAGGTCTGATGGCAGCTCCCTCATTGGATGGAAGGTCCCAGATCTTCAGTTAATTGGTTCCTGACGATTCTTCATTTCGTATTCAGTGAAATTATCGGAATTTTAACACAACGCTGACTAGACAAAACGATTCTCTAATCAGATCCATCTTTCAATTCCCACATTTCATCTCAAAACTGAATTCAAATTTAGCCTCCCCAATGAGTGATAGACGCAGCCTTAAAATGATCTCAAGTTTTCAATCTGATCACCCCAAAAAGAAAAATTAAAAGAAAAATTAGTCTAATTAAGAAATTAATTACTATAATTTCCAGAGTGATCCCATCATCGATAAGTTGATGCTCGCTTCTTTCTTCAATATGAATCGATACCTCGTCGCTACTCCTCACCCAACTCGTCCGCTGTTCCGCAAAATGTACATCGATGGAAATGAGGTACGGTATAATCTTTCAGTTATCGATTCCTGGTCAATCCCGTAATCTTCCCAATTAAAAGTACTCCTTCTTCAGAGCGCATCTTCCTTCGCCAATCTCCGATTCACAGCCAATGGTTCTTCCATCATCATGCATATTCATCATCAAGATGGTCGATCGGCCTCTTTCCCAATGGATTCGGAATCCTTTGATGAAGTGCACATTCAATGGAATGATACTGTATCCATTCAATTGGATGGTTTTGAGAAGAAGGTTACCGTACAACACTTCGGCGATTTGCACGTCATTACCATTGAGTAATCTATCGATTCATATTATTTATGAGTTATTTGCATTCATGTTAACCCTAATAAATAATTAATAACGTAAATATTGCATGGTAATTTCGACAGACACAATACCGATGGGGATTAGGACACATGCTCAGTGGTCAGCGGGATCCACTATTCCGTGGATCTGCTTTTCTACAAGTGCAGATCGAGTTTTTTTTCCGCGATTTCAATTGTGTAAAACATAGTTTTCCGGGATTTCGAGGTATGCTTGCGATGGTGCGCACTAGAGTTCGAAATACGGATAATCGTCTCTTCATTTCACACACTCTCTCATCGGACAGAGAGGCGAGAGAGTGGCGAAATGAAGAGACGATTACCCGTATTCCACATAAGGAGGGGTCGCTATATCATTACTCCTTAATAAAGGAGAGAGGCCTCCCTGTGTGTGTTTGCGTGTTTGTCCACCTAGGCGAGAGCGCCAGAGAAGCTCTCTGGGGCAGAGACGCAGAGGAAACAAGTGTAAACAATTCGGGAGCCCCCTCCTCGCCTCAAGTACCATAACTCTGACTACCGTATACCTGCCGTAACCCTGACTACCGTAACCCTACAGTAACCAAACTACCGGGAAACATGCCAGAACCTTCCGGAACGTTCGAAATTGGGGTGAAAGGTCCAGCGGCTTCTAGAATGTTCGAAATGAGGGTGAAAGGTCCAGCGGCTTCTAGAATGTTCGAAATGAGGGTGAAAGGTCCAGCGGCTTCTAGAATGTTCGAAATGAGGGTGAAAGGTCCAGCGGCTTCTAGAATGTTCGAAATGAGGGTGAAAGGTCCAGCGGCTTCTAGAATGTTCGAAATGAGGGTGAAAGGTCCAGCGGCTTCTAGAATGTTCGAAATGAGGGTGAAAGGTCCAGCGGCTTCTAGAATGTTCGAAATGAGGGTGAAAGGTCCAGCGGCTTCTAGAATGTTCGAAATGAGGGTGAAAGGTCCAGCGGCTTCTAGAATGTTCGAAATGATGGGACATGTCCGAAGGTTTATCACACAATCCAACTAAGCACACAACAAGGCGTTATCCAGCCGGGAAGCGCGCCGGAGGCGCGCGGCCCCGGCTGGTATACATATAAGGAGGGGTCGCTATATATACATATAAGGAGGGGTCGTTCTACCTGTTCCACGATGACTGCCGTAGCAGCTGCGATAGGTCGTCGCGCTCGCCGATTCAGGCAGTTCTTGGGTGGCTCGTACAGAATAGGGAACTTCTTCGTCGACGGCGTCGGCCAATTCGGGTGCTGAAATGGAACCATCAAATCAATTCAATTATTTATCCTCCAGGAAAAAAAGAGGAAATTGGGGATCATGATTCCATGTCTTCGCTAACTGTTGAGTTATGGCAGCATTCCATTATTTATTTCAAATATTACCAACCTCCTCCTTGACCACTCCTCTCAGTATCGATATCGTTCCGGGATCGACGGGCTTCGGAGCAACGATGTTGTCCTCACACGGAGGATCCGTTTCCATCGCATTTTCGTCCTACAACATATTTTTTATGAAATGATTTGGGTTCTTTTCTGTTATTTAGCACAACCATTTTTTCGTAGAGTATTCCTTCCCTATCATTCAGAGCAGTTATTGTTCGGGCCAGTAATCAGAGAAGTCCAATGATTTGAAATTTACTTGTATTTTTGTCATTAATATCGCGTACCTCCTCCTTGACGACTTCTCCCAATATCGATATCGTTCCAGGGTCGAGAGGCATCACAGTATCCCCGTCCTCTTCCGTTTTCATCGCATATTCGTCCTACAAACACTTATTAATTTTTGTATTATTAATCCACATTCGGTAATTGAGAAAAAATTCGAATGCTCACTTTGACATCATCGGCTTCATAGTAGCCTCGAAATAAGTTGGCTCCGTCTTCGAGCGAATTGTCACCTGCAACTGATTTACGTTGTAATTACAAAATAAACCATACGCATCAGACCTGATGGCGGTGGATCAAAGGATTCAAAGCTGCCAATTCCGATCGATTCACGCGCATTTCCATTGCCTCTCTTCAGTATCGAGGGCACACCACGAGCGCGCACTGGATTGAACTGAAATAAATTTCTTAATTTACTAGATCGACTAGTTCGATTCCGGACAGTGTTCGAAAATCGACACGGTGTTTTCTACGTCTGGCAGTTTCAGACGCAGAAAAAATTGGACCAAGAAAACCAGCTCGAAGCAGTTGACATTAGTTTCATAATTTTCCATCAAAAATTCCTACCATCAAACTCAGTCTAGCTCAGTCTAATTTGGAATGCCATCCACTGACCTCTGTCATGCTCCTTCGATCCATTTCCTCTCTCCATTCCTTGTCCATCCTCTCCCTGTCTTCCCGCTCTTTCGCCAGTTTCTTCTCCCTTTCCTCCCTCTGCTTCTCCATTTTCTGCTCTTTCAGAATTGCGAGTGTCATATTCTTCTGTTTCATCAATTGTTTCCGCTTCTCTTTAGTCAATTCATGGTAGGTCTCATCCCTTTCTTCCCTTATCCTTTCCTCACGAAGTTTCTTCTCTATCTGTTCCCTCAATTCCTTCGCTCTTTTCTCAATCTGCTCTTTCAAATCCTTATCGGTCTTATCCTTCTTCTCCTTTTCCACTTGGTTTATCCCTTCCTTCTCAACTTCCGTAGATTTATCATCAGTGATAATTCTCAATCTCATTCCTTGAAGATCCCTCACGAAGCAAGCCAATTCTTGCGCGAAATCGACGGCTTCTTTCTGAAATTTGTATTCTTATTTATTTCCGGCACGTGTTCAATGCTGCAGCAAGAACTAACAATCCAGCTAATTTTCATGTGTCGTAACCCTAACAAGAAGCTTCAATACTGCAGCTTCTTGTTTTTGTCACATAAAAGCGTTACATGAGATATATATATTCTTATTCTTTGTACTTCTCAATGTTATTTTCTTCTCTGCTAGTTGTAATTTTCAGCTGTAGCAGTAACCATAAATGATAACCTGATGTTCAAGTAGAGGCCTCGTCATATCTTCCACCAATAGATCATCCACGTATTCGAACAGCGAATTGAGAGTCGAAGAAGGAGTGAACACCTACAGTACATATTATTTATAAACTAAAATTAGCCATCGCCACAATTTTATTTACTCGCATTTTCTCACGTCTGTACGGACATTCCTATGAGATAGCTACTTTAGTTTAGTGCCCAAGACGTCGCAGTAGCTTTTGGGTACTGAGAAATACGATAACGAGTCATTGAATGAGCTTGGGAGAAAAATTACGTTGTACCTTTGGCCACCAAAGTAAAGAAGTGCGAATAGATCCAATATTGTGATCAGTAAAAACGAAAATAACGTACCGCTCCCTCTCGCTGGACCAATCTCACTTCGCCCAACAAGATTGCCATCGTCTTTCTCAATCGAGTCATGAAGTCAATCCGTAAGAAATCCCGAGGATTATACACTTGCATCGCTGCTGAAATGGAACGTCAGATTTGACAGTAGCGAGCTTTCGAAAAGAAATATCATGAAAATATTCAGAAATATCTCTCTAACTTGATTTCATTCAAATTTCAGACCTGAAATCAATTTAGTAATGATAAAATCATGAATCCAAATACAAATTCGGGAATTCAAACTCCTTCCATCTCTTTTCTTATATATCTCGTGCAAATACTTTATCTGATGAATGTTACATGCGAATACTCTCTAATGCCTTACAGGCCTCTATAAAACAATCAGTAGATGAATACATTACTATGCATCTATAACAATAAAACGACGGGTGATTCCTAGAGAAGGCTGACGTAGGTGACCTTGCTGTTGTTCTTCACCACTACGGGGATCAATTCAGCCCCCGTCATCATTGATCCTAATATGAGCCCATTATCAGGCATGCCCCTACACATGAACAACTTGTGCACTTTCGCACTCACACTACTGTAGCTGAGCCAGAATGCATGAGTGTAGGCGGAGATACGGGATTGAGAGGTCGGATCGGTCTTGAGGGGAGAGGAGAGGTCAATGAGCGGGAGCATTGCCTGCGTTGATCGAGATGCGATGGGATGGGCTCGATATGAAGCACGGTTGAGAAGCTTGGAGAGAAGACTATCGACAACTGTTGGATGGAAGTCGTTGAAGAGCGCGAACACCATCTGTCCCTCAGGAAACACGAATCGAATCTGGAAAAAAAGTTATTTTTAAAAGTTTATAAAGTGTCATGATGAAGAATCCCTTTCTTCATTCCTAGTACGGAATGAAGCGAATCATTTTTCACTAGGCTAAAAAAATTAATGTACCTTGGGCCGCCGATACACCACGCTGTACAGATAGACTCTTCTCTGGAATAATAATGTAATTTTAATATTTAAAATACAAAAATAAACCTGATCCAACTGGACGAGATTGGACATTGAGAGAGAGCCAGCGTATCGTCTCGCCATCCCCGAAAGACACTCCAGAAAGACGAAGCGACCGAAGAACTTCTTCTGAAAAAAAGCACAGAATAAGCAAAAAAAGAGAAATCCTCGGACGTCTCTCTCGAAAAAAAAAGATTGCTTTAGAGATTCGTCAAAACCGGTGATCTAGATTGTATTCCTATTCCCAACCCATCATAGACCCCAATACTCACTATTCTAAAATGTGAAAAATAGCGAAGATCATCGATACTGCCTCTTTTCTTGTTTCACCTGACGGATAATTTGTCCTCACCCTCACTCCATCATCAGCCAGATAATCGATGAATGGGAGTGAATCCTCTCTGACGTCAACGTCGTGAGTGAGAATCCGATTGAGCATCGCCGTCTTGAATCTCTCCGCTGCCTGACAATTAGAGGAGTTCTCGACTCTTTATTTCGCACACTCTCACTACTGATATTGAGCGGCACAGACATTATCGTTCCAACCGAGCCGGACATCAGACTACTATTTTCAGCCACACATCATTTAAATTGTTTCGTTCCCGGATGATGATAAAAATATAATTAACCTGAGAGAACGAGAGACGATCGAGGAAGCGAACCAGCGCCATCGAATGTGCAGAATCTGCTAAGAATTATTTTATTTATCGATTAAAATAAAAGTCGTTAATTCGAGCAAATTGTACTAAAACATTTTTTTTATTTTGAAACCAACTCGGAATGGCCAGTCGATGCCTGCTTCCAAAGGCGACGAGACTCAGGGCAAACTGCAGGAGGGCAGGGCTAATGGCGGAGATTCGAATGGGCTCCTCTTCTCTCTTCACTGAGAGGACGGGAGCATCACCGTAGAAGAGGGCGAGGCAGGACGGAGAGTGCAGAGAGACGATCTAGAGAATTTAATTACTCAAAATAAATATTTTTCTTCTATGACATTATATTTTGCAAATGATTCGGCTCCCAGTTCGTCTCAAAACAAACGTCAGCCTAAAATGAATAGAGGACTGTTGAGAATCATCGTCCGAATATAAAATTGTGTTCACTTTTCTTCATGTCTGAATCATAAGGAATCGTACGCCACTTCGCTATTTTCAAAAATAAATAACAAACTCTGACCTCAGGTGAGGGCCGGGCGATGAAGGAACTATTCGGCACCAACGTCATTCCTTCCACCTCGAAACTCCGTCGTCCGCACGTGAGCAGAAATTGATGATTGGGCGAGTAGAAGAAACGATGAGATCGAGACAATTCATCACTGAAAATATTCATTTTAAAACTGTGAATCATGAAATCGCCACTTCTCTCTCCTACTGAAGCGCGCGAAATGAAGAGACCACTTCTCCTTTCTACCCCCCCCCCCAAATTGCTGGCTGATGACGAAAGAAGCTTCGTTGTAGAATTTTTTAATACTGTTCTATCGCTTCATTTCTCAAAAAAAAATCAATAAAAAACGGCACTCACGTGGTCACTTTGCACACTCGTATATCCATCCTTATGGCTCCCTCCCTCTCGATCTCCTCCGTGGCCACTCCTCTCGACTGACACACTACTCGTGTCTCTCCTCCGACTGCCGCCGCCGCCATGGCACCCACTCGGAAACGAGCAGTCTTAGAGAGAATCTGAATCATACATTTTCATTACTCTTCGGGGACCAGGAATATATAGTGGTCTGACACTGATAACCACAGTTTATAGCGGTATTTTGAACAACCGAGCGTGGATATTTAGTGGTCTGATAACTGGCTCGGTTAAATGTATCGTGATCTGATTACCGGCCCGGTAGTTATGAAAATGTATGATCTTAATAGTATCGTTTCATATCTCAACCTTTTGCAAAAAAACAATTTTCGTGAACAATATCAAAGTATCGAATAAATAGAAATCGCACCACTCCATCAGAATCAATAGTCTCGTGGATAGAATATCACAAGATGGCTGCGTTTAGCAATAGGAGAAGTATTTCTTCAATGTTTGACCCAATTTGAAACAATACAAAATTTTCAATAAAAAATTACTTTTAAAAAGGCCAAAAAGAATTACATCGTACCTCCACACTGGATAGCTCCGATCGGAAGACGAATTTGGTCATTGCTCCCTTCTCTTCTCCTCTTGGAGCGAAGACGAAACTGAGATCCTCCAGGTTCGCGATCTCCTCCATTCGATCGAGTGAGCTGACATTTTGAGATAATTTACTATTATTTATTTGATTCAGAACTATAACTAGGTATGACCCCGATTCTACGATCACTAATGCTAATTTCCTGCTCTGTAACTGCCAAGGAATAAATGACGAATGAATTAATGAACTAATTTACTAAAATCACAATCAGATGACTATAATTAATTAGATTTGAGAAAATTTGAGGAGCATCTCATTTTTTAAATATTATAAAATGAAAAAAAAATCTCACAAAATGAAGGAATCGTAGTGCAGGGAGATGATGATTCTCTTCGCGTTCGCCAGGAGAACACTGTGGATGTACGATGGGGCCATCTGATAATGACAGAGACATTGAGAGTAGGGTTGACGGATCATTTGATTCCAGCAATCATCGAGAAATCAAAATGCCAGCCGTCAATGAGAGTGAAATTTTAAAAAAAAATAAATAAAATGAGATCTCATTTTGTGGTTTCTGCAGTCAGTCCGGATATTACGATTGTGTGAATTATTACCTCGATCTTGGACGAGGGAGCAACAAGAATGGGAGGCTGTGAAGAGGCAGCGACTTCCGATGTTACCGAAGTGCTGGCGGCAGCCATCCCTGCAAAGATTCGTTCCATTTTTGTCCATTTCATTTATCCGTTCCGGTAATATTTTCCGATTCAACTCTTCGATACGGTACTTATTTTACATAATCGATCCATTGCGCACGTGCATTTCACTCTGACAATTCTATTTTCTCACTAATGCAAATGGCCCTCTCCATTCTCCTGCCTCGTCTCTTCCCACTTCTCTCCTCATTCCCTAGTCTTCGTCTCGTTGCGAGTGGTGGAGGCTCGTTCGAGGTTTGTCTGTCCCACCTCGATCTCCTGGCTACAGTACCCCCCCCCTACCGTAACCCTCCCATTATCGATTTCAGATCCCAGATGGACGCTCTATGGTCGTCGCACCCTCTACTCGCCTTGTCACAAGTTCGCGCAATCAATCGATCGATACCGTAACCTACCGTACCACTTGCAGATCACGCAATGGGCGATGCTCTTATCCATCGGTACCGTAACCCTACTCACTCTATGCGGCAAAAAGAAGGTACTGTAGCTCGCATTCTACCGTATCCAATCATTGCTACTGCAGAAGGTGGAGCCATCAGCCAATGCAGTAGCCGCTGACAAGGTATCGATCCGTGATGGGAGTACGGTTGGACTCAAATATCGATTTTTCAGGCCGCCACTAAATCAATGTTCTCGGCTGCGACTACAAAACAGTCAACTGGCAGTTTGCCTGCCGCTCCTGCAGCAGCACCCAAAGGTACCGAACCACTGATATACCGTACCTACAGGTACCGTAATCACGGAGCTACAGTATCCACTGATCTAGCGTACCCACTGGTACCGTAACCATTCATCTACCGTACCCGAATGGAATCGTAACCACTGATCTACCGTACCCGAAAACCTTACGAGTTATTTCAGAATCTGAAAAGGCAGCCTCCACGCCCAAGCCAGAGGAGAAGAAAGAGGAACCTCCCAAGGAGAAATCGAAGAAAGAAGCAAAGAAAGAGGAAGAAAAGAAGGAAAAATCGAAGAAAGAGGAGAAGAAGGAGGAGAAGAAGGAGGAAAAGAAGGAAGAAAAGAAAGAGGAGAAGAAGGAGGAGAAGAAAGAAGAGAAAAAGGAGGAGAAACCAGACGATGGCAACTATGAGGTATACTGTAGGTGTATGGCAAATATTGATTGCTCGAAATTGCAGACACTCGGAAACGTGGAAGCTGCGGCGATTGATTTGAAAAAGAAGAAGGAAGATGAGGAAAAAGCGAAGAAAGAGAAGGAAGAAAAGGAGAAAAAGGAGAAGGAAGAGAAGGAAAAGAAGGAGGAGAAGAAGGATGAAAAGAAGGATGAAAAGGTGTTGGATCCCACAACGAAAATAGAGAGATACGGTAATCGATTGATTGCAGAAGAGTGAGGATAAGAAGGAAGGCGAGGAGAAGAAGGACGACAAGAAAACAGGCGATAGCAAGGCTGATGGGGTACGGTAGATTACGGTAGTACCGTATCCAGCTATTGCCAACTGACTTTCTTGCAGGAAGACGACAAGAAGGAGGACGGCAAATCTAAGGTAATCGATAGATAGGCCAAAGATCAAAGATCAATTCAGATGGACGAACCCTCTGCTGTAAACCCAGTGAAGAGCAAGCTGCAAGAGGCAGCCCCTGATGACGGAGCATATCAGGTGGGAGAAGATCAAAGATCAAAGATCAATCTGTCTTTGCAGTCGCTGGATCAGCTCAACAAGCAATAGAAGCGGGCTTCGATACGATCAGGGATGGAAGCGAGAGGCGGCTGTTTAAACGAATACCGTAATCCCTCCCCCGCTCCCTCCCCCTGATTATCGATTGATCTGATCTCTGTGAACAAGATTTCTGATACACGGCGTCAGTCTTGGCAAATCAATTGTGGTTACTGCATTGTACATCAGACGAGAACACGAAACGGCCCAGTCGATTTCATAATCAGTACAGTACCATCTAGTCGATTCCACGAAAAGTAGTGTCGCGTACTAGGGTTCCGGAATTGGGCGGCGCCCAGTCCGCCCAGCTCCGAAATGTGTTGAATGAATAACGCCCAATACGCCCAGTTGTGAACAAAGGAATTGAGCTGGGCGCCCATGGGCGCCCATTCATCTCATTCGTCTAGGAGATGAGCGGTTCGGTCGACCATTCTCGTCTCATTTCAATCATTCCTCGTTCTTTCGTATTCGATTCTCGGTTAGGTTTCAAGAAAAATTCATAATAAACGCCCAGTGGGCGCGAACAATTAAAATACGCCCATTGGGCGTAGTCATTCTGCGCGCCCAACTGGGCGATTCGACCGGTGCGCGAACGCCCAGTTGGGCGGAATGGCCCAATTGGGGGAACCCTATCGCGTACCATACAGTCGATTGCACTATAATTACCGTATCCTCCATACCATCTACTCGGTTGCACGAAAAGTACAGTGCTCATCAAATAGGTCAATGCATTGTTCGATTTTTACGTAAACAAGCTCTTAGACTAAGCGACAAATTCGTGCTAAATTCACTATGTTCATAATATAAAATTAAATCTGCGCAATTCTCATAAATCAATTTCATCAATCAATAACGATGCAAATCAATCTCATTCTAACTAGTCTCCTTTCCTTCTCCCTTCACTCTCTCCATTTCCTCTCATCGCTAGCGGTGACCTCCTCTACTCGCTCTTCAGAATATCAATGGCATTGATACAGGCCTCACACGTGGTCATCTCCCTTCCACAGGTATACTCTATCTACCGTATCCAGCAAGGAATACCGTAACCCTCTCAGATTGTGCAATGCCTCGCTCTCTCCTCGATGATCCTCGTTTCACTACTCGTCGGCTGCGGAAAGAAGAAGGTATACGGTAGTGCAACCATTCGACTACAATACCCTAAAACAACAGTATCCGTAGCGTATGCTAAAACTATCGTAACCGTATGCTATCCTAAACCTACCGTAACCAAACAGTACCCTGAATCTTCCGTAACCATACCGTACCCTGAATCTTCCGTAACCATACCGTACCCTGAATCTTCCGTAACCATACCGTACCCTGAATCTACCGTAACCCTACCGTACCCTGAATCTACCGTAACCCTACCGTACCCTGAATCTACCGTAACCCTACCGTATCCTCCTCAGGGAAAGGCGAGCGCCTCGCCTAGTGCTGTAGCAGCGGACAAGGCCGGCAAGGGAGCCTCCCTCGGTGAGATTACGTCATCATTAGGCCATCGATGACAGCATCAATTCAGAACCAGCTAAGAAGCCTCCCAACCAGCCCTCGTCTGGTGGCGCCGTCCCTGTCGCCAAGCCACCCCCTCCTTCCTCCGAAGAGAAGGTATACTGTAGGATACGGTAGTATGGATTGCGGCACCTTAGGATATGATACCGAGGATTACTGTACCTTAGGATACGGTATTGAGGAGTACGGTACCCATTACAGAAAGACTCGGACAAGAAGGACAAAACTGCACCCAAAGATGAGAAGAAGGAGGAACCAAAGAAGGAGAAGTCAAAGAAGGAAACGAAGAAGGAAGAAGAGAAGAAAGAAGAGCCAAAGAAGGAAGAACCGAAGAAGGAAGAGAAACCAGATGATGGAAATTATGAGGTATCGGTGCACTTCTTCACTTTAGGAATCAGTGTCCTAGATTATTCAACGATCAATATCAATGAATACAACCCCATTCAAAATTTGACTCGCTTTTCATTTGCGTTCAATATCAAAAAAGTCTAAAAAAATAATGAATGAAAAAATAATTAAGACGCTTGGAAACGTGGAAGCTGCTGTGGACGTCATGAAAAAGAAGAAGGAAGAAGAGGAAAAGGCGAAGAAAGAAAAGGAAGAGAAAGAGAAGAAAGAGAAGGAAGAAAAGGAGAAGAAGGATAAAGAGGAAAACGAAAAGAAGGAGGTATCGTACTCACAATCTACCGTGATCATTTCATTCCGTTCAGGAACCCGAGAAGAAGGATGGGGATGACGACAAGAAGAGTCAAGCCGTGAGTTGACCCACCCCATCGATCAATCAATAAATCGATAATTACAGGGAGGTCCCGAGGGCGAGAACACCAAGTCGAAGGTATACGGTCACGGAGGAGTACGGTAGTCAAGTAATCGATATCTGCTCAGATCGGAGAACAATCGGAAGCTAATCCTCCGCCTAAGAGCAAGCTAGTAGAAGCAGCGCCCGATGATGGAGCATATCAGGTATACGGTAATCGGTGCAAAAATATCATACTGAGTGGGGGACTTTGCAACTCCCCTTACCATTGCAACGTCACCATCATCTAGTCGGCCCAAATATCGATATAGTACCCCTTTCGATTCGATACATTATCTAGAACTTTCGATATCGATTGATTAAAATATGTTTAAATCAACGTTTTCAGTCTCTGGCGAATCTCGACAAGCAGTAGATGCGATGCAGAAAAGTTCCCGAGTAACTAATGCATGAACATTTCGTGTGTCTATTCGTTGCGCATGATAACACATCACTGGGTGCAGACTTGTACAGAATCCAATACAGAGTCCAGAAATACAAGAAGTTTTTCGTAAACGTGATCAGCAAGCATTTTCGTGTGTATACTCGTCCATCTTACGTTCGACACTCGATAACACACTCGAGGAAAAACAGCCCTCAGAAAAACACGTTGAAGTATTTTGAAAAGGCGGTTGATTACCATTTTCGGTTCATGATCACAAAATCCATACAGATACAGCTCTTTATGACAATCATAAGAAATTGGAAAAAATACACAAGGATGGAACATGACATAACATTTTGACAATCTTATTACAGCTGCTACAAAACAAACAATTGAATCCAAAATAGTCGGTGATTATCAGAAGAGATCATTATTTCACTACATCGATCTCTTTGAACCATACTTCCACAATGAACGAATCATCTCGAACGTACTTATTCGATGGTTTCATCAGCTCCTGAAACGAATTGGCGTTGCTTACTGAACTTACGACTAGCCTTGTTAGTGCCTGGTAAATTTCAATCCCCAATTAATAGACTTTTCTCTTGATACTGGGTATTGATTTGGCATCGCTAGCTGTCAGAAAGAAGATACCGTCTCCTTCTCTGCGGTCAGAGTGGTGAGACAACAAGCGGAATAAAGAGACAGATCTTCATCCTGACAGCCCACAGTCTATCCAGTTACGACAGCCAATCAATCCATGAAATATCGAACAACAAAGCTACAAATCGTATACCTCCAGAGTAATGAAATTGTTCTTTCCCCACGATGGATGAGCAGTGCTGAATTCTTGCATTTTGGAGAAACAATATTCCTCCAGAACGGAACAATCTTCGTGTGAGAGCAGACGGAACTTGACGTATACACGACGAGTGAAACTGGAATGGTATTGGTAAATTCGTACGAATGATTTGGGCGAAAAAAACGTTTATTTTTATCGATCTCAAAATATGATCAAACAGATTAAAGAAAAGATAGGAACCTGGTATATCCATCGAGAACCGATCCGACCAGATACAATTCGAGATGAGTTTCATTCTTACGAATTTGGATTGCCCTGACAAAATAAGAATTACTTTCTGGTCCTGCTTTCCACGGATTATTCGCTTCTCTGATAGAAGTGGATCCATTGCAAAATGGCTAGGGCTAAGCGCTTGCTCCAATCCAAATAAGAAATATTACTTAATGATTATCAATGATTATTTCAATTAAAGTTTAGTGACGAGAAACCGATATCATGTAATAGTGCTTACCATTTGCAGTGGCTTGATACGGTCGTATTGGAGAAAACTGCCTCGTCTTTGATTTTCGAGACTCCAGTGAACACTGCTCGGATCACCAGCGAATCGTTCTCAATGTTGAATTATATTACATTATCTGTATTTTCACACTCTATCCAAAAATACATGTCAACAAGGGCGAAGGCCAATAGGCAGAAAGTGATAGATATTTTTACTGCAGAATTTATTTCGAGCACGTAATGCCCTTCAAAATGTAGTGGTCATACCATCGAAGGAGTGCTGTGAAGGCGGGGTCGAAATTCGCTGGCATTTTGACTAACAGCATTGTGTTGTTTCTCGAGCTCCTCCAAAAAAAAATGTTAACAAGATAACAAGAACAATGCCAATGCCAACCTTCATCGAAGTCTCCATTGTGAGAATACGTGTATTCATCTCGACTAACTCTTTCCACTGATTTTGGATCTGTACTGTGCAATTATAACCTCAGAAACTAATCCTAGAAACGCACCGTTTTGTTCTTGAGTGCAAGAGCAGTCTTGAATGACACCGTCGCACTGGCCAGTTGCCTCTGAGAGCACACCATTCAGAATATCGAATAGATCTGTGCCAACCTCCTTTTCAAGCAGTGATTCCTCCCTCTCGAATAGTGCAGCTTCTTTCTCACTCAATTCGTTTTCGAGCTCGCCAATCTAAATTGTGATGTTGATTTGCGTGACAAATTGCACCTGAGTCTTCGCCAAACTAACGCGAATAATCTTGGAGCTTAGTTCCCGCATGAGCACTCGATCTCGTGTATCCTTAATATTTTTAGTTAGAACACGAGCTTGCTCGATCAACCCAAAGTAGTTGTGGAGTCTAAGGAGGCAATGTAACAAAGCCGCGGAAATGAGCAAAATATACCTCTTCCTCTGCTTTGCCCATGTGCACAATCATGGTGATAGGCCACAAATGTGACTGGGGACTTCACTGGCTGCTAAAAACACAGAGATGACGACGAAATAGTGATTATAACAATAGAGAAACCGCAGCAAATGCGCCAAAATTAGAAAAGCACAGAAAGCGAATGACAGACGAACACCGGCGTGTTTTCTTGTCTACTAGCGCTAGTCCACGGTAATACCACAGAATAGTTGACAAAAACGATTCAGAAATAGCACCAGCGAACGAGAAAACGATGCGTAATCAGAAAACCACAGAAAATCGATACGGAAATACGAAGTTGGAATCTGATCATCACCGGACTGGAAAATTGTTACCGTACTTTTTCCGTTCGGGATTTGTCGATTGAAATTAACTACTTTTCAACATTTTTTTTAAGTAAGGGCAGCAAATCGGGGCACAGTAAGTAATAATGGGAGACACTCTCCACGTGAAAAGAATTATGGTAAGGGTACGGTAGCAAAATGGAGTACGATTCATGGGTTACGGTAGTGAGTATTCGGTACATGGGGTACGATGGAAGGTATTCAGAAGAACAAGATAAAATAGGATGGGACCATATTCCTGATCACGTCAAGGTTAGCCGAATCTGACGCTGATACTAATCAGAGACGTTCGCGACACTCTCCACGTGAAAAGAATTACGGTAGGGGTACGGTACAAGGGATACGGTAGTGGGGATACGATAGAGAAGATAAGGAGAAGATAAGATACATGGGGTACGATGGAAGGTATTCAGAAGAACAAGACAAAATAGGATGGGACCATATTCCTGATCACGTCAAGGCTAGCAGAATCTGACGCTGATAAAAAATCAGAGACGTTCGCGACACTCTCCACGTGAAAAGAATTACGGTAGGGGTTCGGTACAAGGGATACGGTAGAGGGGATACGAAAGAGGAGATAAGGAGATTATAAGATACATGGGGTACGATGGAAGGTATTCAGAAGAACAAGACAAAATAGGATGGGACCATATTCCTGATCACGTCAAGGCTAGCAGAATCTGACGCTGATAAAAAATCAGAGACGTTCGCGACACTCTCCACGTGAAAAGAATTACGGTAGGGGTTCGGTACAAGGGATACGGTAGAGAGGATACGATAGAGAAGATAAGGTACATGAGGTACGATGGAAGGATTTCGGGGTCAAGTCGTACCTCTCCATTCGTACGAGCGGCCGTCGTTGCGCTTGTCGTTGCTGCCGATCGTTCCGGGACCCGATGAAGAGAATGAAGGATAGGGGGGGGGGCAGGGAAGGGATGGGCTAGGATCTTATTATTTCTCATTCTTCAATCCATTTACATCCTCTTCGTTCATCGTTCTCGTTCGTCCAGTCGATGCTGAAGAGAAAGGATACGGTAAGAGCGTCTACCATTGGATTGGATACTGTAGGAGAATCGTAATCGATTAATCTATGGACATTTTGTGATTTTCGCTTTACTTTAGCTAGTGCATGCCAGCGATACTATATCAATCGATTGTTCCTACAGTACCTTGCCCGGATCTTCTTCGATAGATACTTCCGCTTACTCGGCAGAAAGTCGTCGCTCTTCTTGCAGTGCCGCATCTCCGAATTCTGAAATACGGTATTCGATTATCGATCGAATACGGTACTGGAACCGTGGTAGGAGAATCGTATGGGGAACAGTGGTAGGATAGTTAACATGAGTAGTGTAAATAGGACACTGTAGATGGGTTACAGTAGATGGAGTACGGTAGTAGGTACAGTAGATTGGGGAGGGCGTGTAGAAGTGTCGTAGATGGTGAGACGGGAGGGACGGTGCGCTCTAGACGAGATCCGGTAGAATGGGTAGAGGAGTACGGTAGATAGATATCGACGGGGGCACGGTGTATACCGTAGTCTAGCGTACCATCTTTCCGTCGCTCTTGTTCTGCATGACGATGTATCTATCACTTGTGTCCGTCGGGGCCCTCGAAGCCCGCTTCGTTGTAGAGATGATCGATGAGAACTGGAATCGATAATGTATTTAGAGATCTTATTTGTGGATGGGTATGATAGGTGGGTACGGTAGATTAGGTACTGTAGATGGGGTAAGGCAGAGGGGTACGGTAGATGGGATATGGTAGATGGTGTATCGTGTATATGTCGGGTACGGTAGGTGCAAACCAAGAGGATCTGAGGAGGGATCCGGGGTATTGGTGGGGGTATTCATACCTTTCCCTTCGAGTGGAGTAGTGGAGGAGCGAAGGAGGAGCGAGCCACTTGAGATGAGAGAAGGGAGAGCGAATGAAAAGAGAAGGAGGAGGAATGAAGAGTGAAGAGAAAAAGAGAAGATGCAAATGGCGTGAAGAGAATAGAAGAATAAAATCAATATTGGTTGATTGATTTAATGATTGAATTTGTCGATAATGCAATCTAACAGAAAGAAGAAGAATGAGGAAATTGAAAATATACCGTATGTCATTCCTTTCGCTAACTGTACAACAAACCCAAATATAAAAAAGGTCTCCAATCAGGAGTCAAAAAATATTCCCATCAGATCATGATGAATGGAAGCCTCTACAGAAACAAATCTTTATTCAGCAAAATAAATGAAATCGTAGTTCTTAACCGGACAGAGAGTCTTAGATTCATGATGAAAGCATACATTTCAAATAAAGACAGCGAACCGATATCATCTAGACAAGGGCTGCTAGAGACACAGGAAAACAATGGGCTAATCGGGCGAGACTGACAAGTAGGATACCGTAGCAGTGAGGTTATCAACATACAGCGAGGCTAGGAGGGACTAGTTGGAACGACGATAATAACGATAATAATTATTTACAGGTTAAGCAAAAGTTTGACTCGCTTCTGGGAAATATCTAATCGATGGTGACTAAGTAAGGGCAGCAAGGGTTATCAAGAAATCGGGGACAGTAAGTACATGGAGACACAGCGCATTTAATCTCTCATTTTTTTTGTTCGAATAGTGAAATATCCAGTAGTACAATCAATATTTGGGAAGTATCGAGACTAGAGTCTAGTCTCGATTAGTCCAGATCGAACTGTTCGTGTACCCAATTGCGAGAGACAACTTCCGCCCTGCACACGGGACACGTCGAATTGGCCTGCAGCCAGGGCACGATGCACGGAGAGTGGAAGATGTGGCCACACGTCATCTCTGCTACGGGCTCGCCAACTGAAAGGGGAGATCGATAAATGGGCATTTACCGTATCCTTACAGAAACAAGTCAAATCAGCAATGAAGTTCACAGTATCCATCTGCAGGCTATGTGGAATGGGTATCGTAGACTTTTTTGTTTATGGTTCTGTAGATTCTACTTCATTAAAATTTACCAGAAAGATAATGCGCCTACAGTACCCATCTTCAGCCTACCGTACTTCTCACCGTATCAATAAATGGTAAATCTCGTCCTACCGTACCTTGGGTGTACGTGTCCATGCAGATGAAGCACTGTTTCTGGTCGTCCACATGCGTCTGCTTCACGGCCGAATTGGGCAGCAGTGCCAGGTGCTCCTCGGGGATACGCGACGCGACCGCGCCGCCCGGATTCTGATCCCAGCCGCGCAACCGCGCGAACACATCGCCCAGATTGTCCGGCCTGCAATCGGGGAGATGTTAGAAGAAGAATATCAAGCAGGAGACAAATATCAAGGCTTCCACATTGTTAAAACTTTGAGCAAAAGGAACAAAAACGGTCGCAGAAAGTGATGTTACAACGCGAGGTTGATTTTTACAAAGCAACCCGCACTTCACCGGTTTCAAGAACTCAGGAAGTATTTTACCACTGGAAGCTGTTTGCTGATTCTTCCATCCCGTTACGTCCCCAAACTCATTCGAATAAAGCATCAACTCCATCGTAAATAATCGTTCAACTCACAGTCCGTGAATCTCGATGCGTGCTCCTCCAAAGGCGCGTGGCAGCTGCAGTATCTGCCCGGGTAGCTGCTGCATTGGTGGCGGAGGGGCTGCAGCTCCCGCCGGCGCTGGTTCGCCTGGAATAATACATTCATGATCGCCTTCCTCGGACTGCCCTCAAACACAGGATGGTTGCCATAAAAGAAGAACACAAGCTGATTGGTTGTGCCACCAATCAACCAGGTGTTCTCGAGCTTCTTCTCTGTACCAAAACCCCGGGAATCTTCCTACTTTCAATAATTCCTTGAAGGTCTGCTCAATAAACAATAGTCGGAACTATGTCGGATGAGAACCGTCAAAAAAATTTTTTCTCCGTTTGTGGTGTTTAGAACACCCTGGCAAAATACTACGCCGCTCAAATTTTTTTTTGGTTCTCATCCAGTCGGTTCTCATCCGACATAGCACCCAATAGTCTTCCTCTTCTCACCTCTCTCAGTGGCTGCCCTCAGACGCTCTTCGAATGACTGTCCGGGTGGATCGGCGCCGGCTCGCGCAGGCGCTGCCCCTCCGGCCAGTCCGGACGCAGCAGCCGTGATGAGGTCGGCAAAGTTGAGAGTGGGCGGGGCTTGGCCGGCTGCGGGAACGGCTCCAGCTGCCGCATTGTTTATGTTCCCTGCGGCCCGAACGGCGGCCCGTACGTCAAACCAGTCGGGCACCTGTCAATGAGGAAAATGCTGCAAAGCATTGCTGGGCCATGTCCCTGCTCGATCATCTGAATGCGGGGCTCCCAAGAAAAAAATTCGGAAATTTGTGGAGCCCCTGGCTATCAAGCGGAAGTTAGCCCATCAGGGCTGCCAATTCACTAATTACTTCATTAAAATTCGATTGAATTAAATCACCACCAATTGCCTTTCTACAAGCACCTACAAGAACCACTTGCGAAACCACAAACCTGCTGTTGCTGCGGCTGTGGGTGCTGCTGAGGTGGGCGGGGCGGGGGCGCAGCTGCAGCTGGTGCAGCCGGTTGCTGATGCGGTGGCTGCATCCTATCCTCCAGTCCCCCAATAACGCCTACGATCTGGCCGATCATTCGTGCCAACGAGATCTACAACGACGTCACTAGCAATCACGTGGGCATTGCAAAACGAAATATACGACTTCAACCACTAGTGAAACCACAAACCGGTTGCTGCTGCTGCGGCTGTTGAGGAGGCGGACGGGGCGAGGAAGCAGCTGCTGCTGCTGCAGGAGCTGCAGCAGGTTGTTGCGGCTGCGGATCCACCATGTGCTGCAGCTCGTCCAGCACTCCTCCGAGCTGGCCGATCATTGCTGCCAACGGGATCTGGAAGGAAGATGTTGGAATGATGATTTTAGAAGAGAGTTCTCTCGAGCGATTGTATGAACACAGAATGTCAAGTGCTCCTTCGGAAACCACAAGCACACATGAATAAGCTAGGCAACATAATCGTTAAAAACCGCCGGAGCAATCTACCAACCATCAATTTTTTTGAAAACAGAATCTGTTCGAATTACAGGTAGTTTTCGAAGAACATTTACTATGAGCACAAACCTGCTGCTGCTGTTGTGGCTGTGGTCGTGGAGGCAGCTGCTGACCTCCCTGCTGCAACGGCCCAAGCACTTGCTCGATGAACGCCGCCATCGGGTCCTGCAGGGAAGATTACGGTACGTGATTATTTATCGATTTTGTTTAAATTTCAACTGAACAATTGACAATGCCCAGCACTGTGCACAACATCATTTCGATTAGGAAAACGTGCACAATCTTAACAAAGGAACTACAAGCACTTGTGCAACCACAAACCTGCTGTTGTTGTTGCTGCTGTGGAGGGTGGGCAGGGTTTGCAGCCGCCGGAAGGCCGCCAAGTTGGCCGAGAAACGCAGCCAGTGGGTCCTTCAAAATTAACACATTTTTGATTGCATTTACTATTTTTCCAGCCATGTCACCAAACAATCAAAATGAACAAGCAGACGCAGATACAAGGGAACCTTGTGAAACGCCAATCCCCACATACACTATCGATTGCTGAATGAATTTTTTTGGAGTCGGATCATGTAACATCAATAGGGACGAGCCTAATCGAATACAAGTGAACCTCGTGTATCCGCAATCCTCCACTTGCATTATCGATTGCTTATTTGGAGCAACATGCTTCAAGGAGCGTTCAAGTGTCCATCATCGAATGAACCGAAGGTGATACTAATCCCATATGTGAAACGCCAATCCCCCACTTACATTATTGCCGTGCTGTCTGGCCTCCCCAGCGCGCCTTCTTCTCTCCTCCGCCGATTGATCCATCCTGAAAAATGATTTGGTTTCTTGATTTGGGTTTCAATCTGCGGCACATAACGAGGTCATCAGCGGTCACTCATTGACTATTTCACAGTTGAGTGGATTAGGGTAATCATATCTTTCGATCTCGCATTTTTCAGTCTTTCCCTCAGCACTCTGACCAAAGGAATCTTCTGACCCGCATATTTACACTATTCCCATTCTCAAAAAAATTATGGAAGCCACAATGAGTCCGAGTCATGTAGGTAAAGTGAAACATGGCTCTGTCACGTCCAATTCGCTCTTACCTCTCGCCCATGTCCTCCCACAGTCGCTGCTGCTGCTGCAGCACCTCCAGCACGCGGTCGACGCCCGCAGCCACGTGCGGAGCGCGCGGATCGTCATGCGGCTGCGCGTTTGCCGCGCCACCCGCTGCTGCTTGCTGCAAAGTGAACAACTTTGAATATCGAAAACATTTTTTTAAAATTATTATACAAAATGATGCAAACAATCATCATTGAAGCACAGGGTCCAGAATATCTAGCAGGAGTGAAACCTTAAAATTCACCAATCTAATTTGAATGGCAAAAATGCAATCTCGGTTCCACCCGTAAAACTACCGTACCTCTCCCATTCTCGCTCCTCCTGCTCCTTCTCCTCCCATCATCTGATTGAGGAGACCCATCGCTTGCGGGAGCATCCCGCCCAGCAGGCCCAGCATGTCACTGAAATCACGTTTTTGTTCGATTTACGCCTTAGTATCGACCAGAGCGATGAATGCGGGGACGGAAATACTATGATTATCCTGATTCAGGCACGAAGGAAAAGCGAAAAAAACCTCGATAATGTAGGAAATCATTCCGTGCACCTTTTCACGTCTCTTTCTCATACTGTCTGCGCTACACCGAACCATTCACGACCCATTCTACTCACTTCGGATGCGGTGGTTGTTGTTGGCGCTGCTGGTTGTCGTCTGCAGCAGCTGCAGCTCCTGCAGCAGCACCGTCCAACCGGCGAGTCTCATCTTCGTTCCTCTGTGAGGAATCTTCGTTCCCTTGTGAGGACATCTGAATCAATCAGCATTTCGTGTGCATACAGTACTCTCTCCACTGCACAAACATTCTAAATCAGCCAGATATCATGGTTTGGAATCGAATCAATTATTATCAATCAGCTCATATCAAGGTATCTCGGGCGATTTACACGCCTTTTGCTCAACAATACTCGAACATATAAAAATCTGCCTTTATGCAGACAATTAGAGATAAAACAAACGAGCGAACAAGGCAACGAAACAAGCAACAAAATCAACAAAACAACAAGTTTAGAGGGGTGATGGGTGAATTCAGTCTAGGCTGATGTAACAGTAAATTCTATGATGGAATGGGATTAGGGGGTGCAATTTAGAAGTACTCTGATATCAATTCAGTCTATTATTGGGGAACAGGGGAAACGGAAACCAGGATGACAAAGTGGACAACAAATCGTGATAAGGAGGGCGTCTCTTCTTTCTGCACACTCTCTCGTCGGTTAGAGAGTGCGAGAGAGTACGAGGAATGGAGAGAGCGAGAGAGATTACTGCTTGCCTCCTCTTCTCTTGCCCGCTGGCTTCTTCGCGTTCACGTTGCCCGTTCTCCTGCAAGACATCGATTGATTGGCTACCGTATCTACCGTAGTCGAATACCGTACTCAGTACATCTAATCGATCGAAATTGACTACCGTACTCCTTATATTATCGGTAAATAGCAACACTTGATATTTCTGCCGTACCCCATGAAATATCGATTGACTACCGTACCTGGATGCATTGGTGAGTGTTCTCACTCCGAGTGCAGCTGCACGCGAGGTCACATCGTGGATCTCGAACGTCTGATCGTACGCCTTCTCCGTGCGGGCTCTGTGAAAAAAAATGATTAGAAGAAAATCAAAAGAGACGAACAATTGGACCAGGTATATTTTGCTCTCACGAGTAGCTCATGGGAAGGACATAACGCTATTTGTTGACCCCTCGAAGTCCGAAGTCGAGTCGAAGACAATGAGGTTATATTTAAATAAAGACATCCAAGGATTTATGGCTTCATAAATGGGACAAATATATCATTGCTCTTGAAAACCAGTAATGTTCAACGAGAAAGCTAAAACATAATTTCTTGCATAATCCAGTACCTGGCGGGTGCGAGTCGGGGCATTCGCTGGTCCTCGAACACCTTGTCGGGCAGCACGTACTTACCGCCCTTCGGAGCAGCCTGCGAAATATTTCAATCGATAAATACGGGCTACCGTAATCTCCTCTCAATCAATCAACAGATCTCACCTACCTCAAACTCTATTTCCGTATTACATTGGAATATTAATTGATTCAGACCTAATGATCGCACTCCAATCATTCCATGACTACCGTAGTCGCCCCCCCCCCCAATCAATCGATAATCTCCCCTCTCCCCTGTGAATATCTCAGACACTCTCTCCCTCTCAATCAATCAATAATCTCCTTTCGCTCCCACCTGTGAGTATCTCAGTCCTCTCGTCACAGCCAAACGACGCCAGTTCACGTGCACCACCTGGTCGCCGTTCGCATCCACGGACACGGCACACTTAAAATGATTAAAGATTGAGTCATGCAACTTTCGATCAACTCATCGTCTTGATTATTTATGATTCTATAGACACAAAACTCTCTGTATTACCAAACACGACAATACTTTCGATACTTTACATTTATGGGGCAGCCTCAATTCACCTTGTGCCCCAACGTCTCTACATGCAAAAGGTGCCCCTGTTTCGAACACATCATATCGCGATACTATCAAACACATCAAAAATTGTCATATTTTGAGATCAATTGAAATCCCCAATTCACCTTATGGAGTGTCTTGTTTCCGCACTTGTTGCAGAATTCCTTGGCCTTATCGGGGCAGATCTGGTAGCACGCACGGCAACGCTGCACGTACGTCTGAATGCGAGCGACGCGCTTGCCTGAGGAGCATCGATTATCAATTACATCCTACCGTACCAATACAGTAACCATCTCGATCAAATTAACAGTAAACACACGTGTAGTCAATATTTAAAAAAAATCATAATATATATTTTCGAAAAATTCCAATCAGATTCGCGTTTCATCCGCAATATATCTCACCAGCAATGGAGACCAGCTCGAGTCCCATGCTCAGCAGCACGTTCTGCAGCGCGAAGTCGGTGGTGAGGCAGGCGACCTGCAAGTGCATCAATCGATATCCAAACAGAAGCTATTTTAAGCCTTGTACAAAATCAATCGATAAATTAACATCTACAGAAGATACAGCATCCCATAAAAATGAGAAATGAATCAATAGTTGAGCAGAAGCTACAGTATTCCAAACAAATCACCAATCGATAACATTACCGTACTTTGGGTTTCTCATTCAACTCCACATTCATTCCGTGGGCATCCTCAACGTTATCCTCCGTGATCCATCCCTCGTCGTCATCCGAGTCAACCTACAAATTATTTTTTTTTATATTATAAAAAAACTAAGTCGGCTAGTAAAATGCTAGCGGTTCAAAACAGTCTTTGGTGTTATTTTAGTGAAATCTACAGCCACGTCCCATCGACCCACGGAAACAAAACGAGATAAAGTATCAAATTCGAAACACGAATTCAACTCATCCAGTCAGAATCCATTTTTACTTTTTTTAACGACTAAACTAGATGAATTTACGCGCCAAAAGTAATATGTCAGCGATAAATTACATTAGAAAACAATAATTTCGAAACATTCTCTCACCTCATCGGGGCAGAATCCGTCGGGGAGGAACGAGCGAGGATCAATTTGCATCTGGAATGAGATGCTGTTACGTCCAATGGATACCAATTACTCCCAGTGAGCTAGTGCTTCCGTTTCCGATTAGGTCTACCAAAAGATCGCATTTCTACGCATTATTTGTTTTAAAGCGAAATTAAACACATGCTTTTTCATGGTAGACTCGTAGAAACTCGAGCGTGTTTCTGCAGGTAGTAACGACGAACATTCCCCTTACTGATCGAAATGCTGCCCAACCTTTTCCTTCTCCTCTTCTGCTTTTCCTTCCTCTTCCTTCTTCTCCTCAGTCGTCTCCATGGGAGTCTCGGGTGCTGCGGCAGCTGCAATCAATAATTGACTAAACGCTACAGTAACCCGTGAAAGTCAATCAATAGATAACTCTTCCGTACCTTGTGCTGCGGCTGCTGCAGCTGCAGCATTGGCAGCAATGGCCGTCTCTCCAGTGAGAGTCCCGTTCTCGCGCTGCAGATCGATCGTCAGAGCGATCACCTGCAATTACATGATTTATAGTAAAATATTAAACCAATCCGAATCAAATAGCGAATAAAACGTTCCGCATTATGCACTGAACAAAGTATTGTCACAGCTGAGCAACTGAAGGTTACGATTTTAAATAAAGAATACATGTAAAAATAAAATATAATAACCTTCAAATCAACGATGGACAGCGATCGGAAGTCGCCCGTCTTCTTTGCGCCTTCAGATGCTGAAAAAAGTATTCAATGGACTACAAACGGACCGAAGCACGTTACTATAGGAACTCTTTCTTTCTTTCACACTATTTATCTTATCTAGTATCTCAGTAGAAATCGAAGCCCAAAGGAAGCCGTGCAAGAATGCACCAATGAAGGTCCTTCGACCAACAAAAATGCGAAAAGACATCGACAGCCCCTGTGACAAAAATCTTGCTTTTCTAATATTTTTACGTATGGGACGAACCTAGTCTGAGTGCCTCAATGGACGGCTCTCGGATGATGATATCGCACGTGAGCTGTAGCTGCTCCAGAGCTTTCTTCGTCTTTCCGTCTCTCAACTCGCTGATCACATCCATCGGCGCGTAGAACTTGTGAGAGAGCGCCTAGAAAGACATCGAACTTTGGTATCAGCTTGGTATTATGAACTTCAAGAAAACCTAGGCGTTTCCCAATTATTCTGATCACTTTGACCTCCAAAAACTCATCCTATATCCCGCCAACACATAACTTTTTCCCATTCATGAAATACATGATGAAACAAGCAAATTGAAAGCTGCTCCGGAGCAATGCGACCTAGACTCACCGGGATTGAGTGGGCAGAGTCGATGATGGGTCCGGCATCGAGCACCAGATGCTCCACCTTCACTCCGTCGTCGTTCTTCTCATCCATTTGCTCGATTGATCTGAAGAAATGAAATGAGAAAATATCTGAGAAACAAAAAAATCACGAGAAATCGAGGTTAACACAGCACAAATAGCTTAGAGGTGTTCGTTTTGGTAGTGACCGTGTCTAGGTAGACAAGGAAGTGGGGAACACGGTAGAAAGATTGGTGTTAGTGACGAAAACAGCTGAGGAAAACACGGAAACCTCGCGAAAGCACTGGACGACCGCGGAACGCGTGACCGCAGCGCAGTTCAACGGAGCAGGTTTTGTTCACCCGCGCAGGTTTATGACACAAAAATATTTACTTTGCATTTTCTTCTGAATAAAGTGCGCGAAAAATATTATTTGTTCGTGTGACAAATAGTATGCCAAATTTAAATAACGACTGGTTTGCGGACCGTCATCTGTATTTACATAATTTTACTGTGGGCTCTGAATCATTTCGACCACAAAAATATGACTATCTTTATGCACGCCTTTCACACATCAAACCGGTGATTTATAAACGCACTTACATTCGTACAAAATTATACAAACTTACAGAATCGATTTACAAACATACCCTTGCAAAAAGCGTAGAAAAAAGACCGAAAGGGGCGGGGGATTCTATCACAGGTTGAAAGAATAAAAGGAACGTCTACCTCAGACTATGCATGCCCAGCACTGTAAACGGTGAACTAGCATTATTACAAAATATAAGAATACTCTGCATAGCTTCTATCATTGGTCATACACAGCAAGTGAAATGATACGATCCAAAACATACATAAGGCGATACATTTGATTATGAATTCTCAGGTAGTGCAAAATATCCAGTAAAATGAGTAGCGAATGATACAGAATACTATCACAATGAAAACACCTCAGGAATAGCATGGAAATCAACATCTCTATACATCCAATCCAAAGTACGATTTCCCAATCAATATGAGCTGTTTGGTCGCGCTGGCAGCGGAAGACCACGACTTGAGAATGTGCATCAATTTCTTCGTCGAATCAGCACAAGTATCGTCCACGAATTCGTCCCCGCACAGATCAGACAGCGCCCTGCAATATATGTCGCGCTATTGAGAATCTGCACATGGTTCGTCCCAGTTTCACAGTTCTTAGAAATTAGTCGATATCCACATGGTGCGATTTGTACTTGATCGTTGGTATTGATTTCAAACCGATTCATTTTCAGATATTCACGAATCATCCCTATTCACGAATCATACGACCATTGAAACCGCATGTTTCTCGGTTCACAGTTCTCACAAAAACTACTTGAGACCCTCTCGATTTGATTGTCCACCCGTATCGACTTCCAAAATAGGCAATCTTCGTTTCAAAGAGCTTACCAAAAAATTAAAGTTATCAACCCGTAGCCTACCCGTTTCACGATTACAAAAACTGTCTACGATCTCAACCCATACGATTTTTGGTTCTCGCTACATCAATAACCTACCATATTCCCTACCGTACCTCTCACCCTTTCTCTGACGTACCTACCGTACCTCCTCTTGCTCTTCCCTACTCTAGGCCCCTACCATACCTCTCATCCTTGGTGCTCAGCATCACTTCCATATCCACAGCGAGCATCTTCAATCGGGCGGCCACAGCGGGCGTGAGTATGGCCACTCTCGTCTTGTAGGGAAGAGTGGCCAGCAGCATGCAGCCCTCCTCGCATCGACCTTCTCGAAGGCAACGACGAGCGTCCTGAGGGGAAGAAGGGGAGGTTACGGTAGTCGAGAGACAAACTTTATTGAAACACATCTTTCTTCGATATCACTATTACTAGTAATGATAATGCTATGGATCGAAGAACGAAACAAACTGGGCAAAATGAAGATGTTTCGGTAGACGACACACTTTTTTTTCGATGATAATCATTCTTTGATCCAAGATCACGCTCACTATTATTTCTCACTTTATCTAAAGTGACCGAAGCACGAAACAAACTGGACAAATTCAAATTAAAAAAAATACGATTTTGGACACTTTTTAGAGGATACTGTATCCAAAAATCAATAAATCACTCACCGATGCCTGCCACATGTCCATCATGTTCCACTCTCCGCACAGGTACAGCAGTGAGTCGCGCGTCGACTGAGAATGAAATTGATAATGTTGGGTTACGGAAGTAGATTTATCAATAATCGCGGTCATACTGTAGCCAGAAATAAAAACGCTAACATGAGGCATACTGTAGCGGAGGTTAATCGATAATCTCACCGGGTTGGGGTAGTTGCAGGCCCGCTCGACGAGTGCGGCGCGTCTCTTCGTGACCACATCATATTCCTGCAAGAAGGTGATCTTTGATCTCTGGAACATTTTGGAAAATGGCCAAAACCACTGCTTTTCGTTGAAGACAAAAAGGAGAACGATATAAACAAATTTAGGAGCAAGGCATTTTTCCGTTTCAGCATGTTCACAAATATCATTCGTATCCCATCTATTCAATTCGATCCAATGTCCTAGTCCAAATCAATAACTAGTCAACCTCACAGCTCATTTTCAAACCCGGCTCTTCTAGCATGCACTGTTCCTTCTCCTCCCCTCACTCACTTCCTCATCGGGACTCCTCACACGGGACGATAGATTGCTGAAGAGGACGCCGTGTAGTTGGGTGGGGAAGAGATCACGCACGGCCGAGGGAGAACGACCCACGGCCATCTGAAATGGTTCATTGAGTGAATATGATAGGCGGGTATCGTATTACACGATCACAACCTCACTCCTCCTTGCGGGATCCTACCATTCAGCAATTTTGGCAACATCGGATTTAGGGACCACCATCGTAAGAGCCGGAAATTGAAAGCCATAAAATAGTGTGAGATTGAGAGCCGGAAGCCGGATTCGGTGAAATTCCGGGAACCGGGTTATAGACTAAACGGTGCAAACCTTATAAATTTTACTTTATTGATCATTATTTATACTTTAACTTGAGAGGCCGCGTGTTTTGACTTTTCCTGAGCTAAATATGGACCTTGATGAGCTTGCATGCAAAAAAATGACGCAAATCAATGGCGCATGCTATAGCCGATTTGTCGATTTCGCACTTGCTCAGGCCGAACTTTTTGCTCGTTATTTATACTTTAACTTGAGAGGCCGCGAGTTCTGTTGTTACGTGGGCTAAATACACCCATTGGAGAACCCCTCTGCCAAAAATGCCGCAATTCTATAGTCTCCCGCGCTTGTTTTGGTCGAAATTCGGTTTGGCTTGCTCCCACCTCGGCTTGTTTCACTTGATAATTATACTTTAACTTGAGAGGCCGCGAGTTCTGTTGTTACGTGGGCTAAATAGGCCCCATCGACAATCCCTGTGCCAAAAATGCCGCAATTCTATAGTCTCCCGCGCTTGTTATCGTCGAAATTCGATTTTGCACGCACTGACCTTGCCATTTATCGATCGATAATTGCACTTTAACCTAAAAGGCCGCGAGTTCTGTTGTTATGGGAGCTAAATAGGCACCATGGACTACCCCCACGCCAAAAATAACGCGATTTCATAGTCGCCCACGTCAGATATCGTCGAAAATAGGTGTTACAAGACGACATTTCGACATGTTTCTAACGCTAACTTTTGTATACTGACTTGCTTAGGTGAGGGCCGCGCATTATCGCTGTTGATTGTTGCCTACCAACCCCTGGGCGACCCCCTCCTCCATTTTGACGCCGATCGGTGGTCGCCCGCGGATGGTGCAAGCGAAAATATGATGGAATTCACTTGATTTGCTGTATTTTTCCATTTTTTATAATCGAGGGAGAGATCACACAGAATCGAGGGAGAATATGATACAGTATCGAGTGAGTGTATTACACAGTGGAAATGAACATCTGAAACAGTTTTTTTCTGAAATCATGTAAAAAAAATTTTAGCCGGAACCGGACAATAGACAGGCACAGCCAGGACCGTCACTAGAGCCGGAGCCGGTACAAACGTCGCCTGGCGGTGGTGTTACTCTCGTTTTTCAGCGACAGACGTTGTTTCTTTTGCGAATTTCTTTTTTCTTTCTTATTTTTTAAAATTTTTATTTTTGGAGAGTCTTTCCACACCTATGGACTAATGATTGCGATGAGTATTGACACCCGAAACACAAATTCGCAATTTTGATGGTGGTCCCTACATCGGATTTCATCTAATTACTGGAATGAGAGATGAATGCTACTTGAACAATGACTGAAACTAAATCGCACCATGTGCCCAACTCATTCTAACGTAACCCGGCTCGTCTAGCACACCCCCCCCCCTCCTCCTTACCGTGACATGGGCGGCGGCCAGCAGCATTCTATGCATGTACAGGCAGGAGTCGTTGATGTCCGGCTGTCGCTGCAGCACGTCCACGAGGGATTCACACTTGATCGTTGAAGAGGAGGAGGAGGGAGCACTGAAATGAAGGAATGTAAGAAACGATGCACAATACACCCGAAAAGAGCAATGTTTTGAAATTAGATTTATCGGTGCGGCACTGCAACAAGATTCCATCGCAATATCGCTTGCATAGAAGGCGCAATCATCAGAGTTTGGTGCTCATTTTTCTGATGCGAATAATCAGACTGAATCTCTATCTCGGTGACCGTGCGTTTCATCTTCTTATTGTTATCTCGAGTCCATCCCAAACATAATATGCAATGCATTTCTGATTTACTTTGTTACCTAATTTCTTTACAGTTCAAATCTATTTCAAATCTCCTTATCCAATTTCCGTAATCTCTCTCATTTCCCTTATCCCTCATACATCCTTTCATTCCCCTCCCCTCTTCTTCATTCCTCTACTCTCATTCTCCACTTCATTTATTCACAGTCGCCCGTCGCGAGTAGCCGGTTTCGAGATTCTTCTCGAAGGTGAGCACCCCTCCCCCCTCCCCTCCCCTGGATCTCCCTTGGTGGTATCATGGATCTCCCTGGTATACCCCTGGATACAACTAGGAACTCAGCGTTATCCACTACCGTAAACCACACCTTGGCCCTTGTTATTCAATGATACCGTACTGCACCACTGACCTTCGCTCGTACTCATCTGAGTTACAGTAACCAAGCCCACCCGAATTCCTGGATTGGCCTACAGTACCCTTACCATACCGTATTTCAGAAAGCCTATAACATGTTCCTGTGTCTTCTAATCGCATTCGTCCCATTGGTGGCACTCATCTTGGGATGTGGAAAGAAGGTACCGTAATCTCAATTATCGATCGATCGATACAGTAACCCACTTGCAGAAGCCCCCTCCATCCGCCAAGCCGGGCGTCAAGCCCCCCGTCCCTTCTCCAGCCAAGCCTCCGGCTGCCCCTGCTGCAGCCCCTCCTGCTGCTGCACCGGCTGCAGCTCCAGCTGCAAAACCAGAGGAGAAGAAGGAGGAAAAGAAGGAAGAGGTACGGGAAAGAAGGGACAGAGAAGAGGGGTGAAGAGACAGTGAAATGAACCCTTTATTACAGGAAAAGAAGGAAGAGAAGAAAGAGGAAGAAAAGAAGGAAGAAGAAAAGAAGGAGGAGAAGAAGGAAGAAGAGAAGAAGGAGGAGGAAAAGAAAGATGAGGTACAGTAACCCGGAAGGCCTACCGTACTCCATTTTTCTATTTTCAGGAAAAGAAAGACGAAAAGAAGGATGAAGAGAAGAAGGATGAAGAAAAGAAAGATGAAGAGAAAAAGGATGAAGAAAAGAAAGATGAAGAGAAAAAGGACGAAAAGAAGGATGAGGAGAAGAAAGAAAGCAAGAAGGAGGATAAAAAGGATGAAAAGAAGGTACTGTGGATACCGAAATCCCTTGCGATACCGTACCATTACAGGAGGGATCAAAGAAATCGAAGAAATCTAAGAAGGAAGCAAAGGAGGGAGAGAAGGACAAGGATGGAGGACTTGTGGAGAATATGCTAGTCACTCCTGTGACTGATGAGAATCCCACCGAGAAGGAAAAGGTATACGGTAGATGGGATACTGTTGAGAGTATGATCTATCGATAACAGAAGGAAGCTGAGAAGAAGAAAGATGAAAAGAAGGAGAAGAGTAAGAAGGATGGATCGAAAAAGGAAGAGAAGGTACGGTAATCAGAGTGGTACGGTAATTATTGATTGATTTTCAGAAGGACAAATCAAAGAAAGAAGGATCGAAGAAGGAAGGGAAGAAGGAAGAAGGTATCGATTGAGTCGGCTGGTGACTTACCGTAATCCATTCCTATTCAGGATCAAAGAAGGAAAAGAAGGAGGACAAAAAGGATGACAAGAAGGAAGATTCTAAGAAGGAGAAGAAAGAGGAGAAGAAGGAAGGCGAAGGATCAAAGAAGGAGAAGAAGGAAGAAAAGAAGGAAGAGGTTGGTCGGAAAGCACTAATTCAGTGTTGACTATCTACTTCAGGAAAAGAAGGAAGATAAGAAGGAAGAAAAGAAGGATGGAGATGAGAAGAAGGAAGAGAAGAAGGAGGGTGAAGGAGAAAAGAAGTATGGTTACGGTAGCTTGTGGATACGGTAATCGATTGATTAAGGGATGGCGAAGGAGAGAAGAAAGAAGGTGAAGAGAAGGAGAAGAGCAAAGCAGATGATCCTCCCAAGGAGGGTGGAGAGGTAATGAAGAGGGATACTGTATCAATCAATCGATATTCACTTCAGGAGAAGAAGGAATGAGTCGGCTACCGTAATCCGACCCCAGCATAAATCTTCCCGAGACCCGCTGACCATAAATATGATTAGAGTCTCTGATAAACTGGGAGCGACTATCGAGCAATGCAATTGAATATTTACAATGACAACTAACCACCTCACAAAACCTCTTTCAATCTCAACCAGTCTATTCCTCGACAGGTTATGATTTAAACAAAAAAAAAATTTCCGCTCCGTACCGCTTCTCCCTCCACATGACAACCAGTTTGATGCACTCCCCGCCACTCTCACGTTACAGATTCTTTTCAAACGTTGCTCGCTACAAATTCCACTAATAGATCTTCGAAAGTGTCCTCAAACATTTAACCAATATATTTCTTAAACTAAACCTCGCATTTCGACACAGTCAAAACCTTTGAACATACTAGAGAGCGCCAAATGAATTATTCATTTCACGAATGACGATAAATGAGAATCATTCAATTATCCCTCTCAATCGATTTACCGGTCATTGGATTGAAAATTCATTCGAATGACGGTTTCAATCGAATATTCAATCGATTGATCATTCGATTGGCCAATCAAATAAAGCATTTTCCACTAGCTCAATTGAACGAGGTCGGCCGCACGATCGGCATAGTGAGAAGGGGAATATATCGAATGACGACGTGAGAAAGAAAGTAAACGGCCAATTGAATAACAAAGGATAATCGATTGAGGGAATCGAATGCTCATTTCAATATTTGAATCGTCAATCGTTTGGAGGTCTCTAGAACATACCCCTTATCCTTCTTGATGACCACTGGTTCGATCCACTCCTCGACTCTCGCCCGCTCGCTCTCCAACAGTGTCTCCGCCTCCTCGTCACCATCAACTACAAATTGAATTTTAGAATTCTTATATTTTTATTTAAAAATTTATAAATCTCTTCAATAACTGGAGCATCATTCAACAGGATACCCAAAACTTGAAAGAATTTAATATTTTCTGTGCAGGAATATTATTTTCTATGCAGCATACAAGTGGAAGATATTGAACAAGACACGTCAGTCCTGATATGATGATCTGTCGCAACCAAAGTTTACCATGTACTCGTCACGACTCGTACTACTCGTACTACTCGTGTGGAACAAAAAGTGCGCGTATTTTTTAAAACTTATTTAACTATAAGTAAAACTGCCCTGACCTTCATGAACTAGTGAAGAGAGCAGCGAGAAGAGACAGATGATGAAGTCTGCCTGCAAAATCGATAATTGACTACCGTGGTCTTTCGCCACCGAAGTTTCAATTACACTTATCCGATCCTTTCTCCTTACTTTCCTCACCATACATTATCATTTCCAACCGGGAACGAACAATATATAGTGGTCTGACACAAAAATCAGAGGTATAATGGCTTAAAAACCTAGTGGCCTGATTACCGGCCCGGTAGGAACGAAAATGTATGTTCCTCACTAGAATATCTTCCATCCGTCACATCACTCTTCTCTACCATACCCCCTCGCCATCCTCTCTCTACCGTATTCTTCCCTATCGTACCCCCCCCCACTTACCACTCGATGCGTAGGCACGAGTTGCGCGTGCAGATCCCTCTCCGCGCCTCGAGACTGATTGGACACCGCCTGCAATTAATAATATTTATCCACACACTGATTATGAGGTGATTGTGGGTGCGAAAGCATGAATTCAATATGAAATTCGGCTCAATTCGTCTCACGTGAGTTCATTGGCACTCGTTTGCAGTACTCATTAACATTTTTTTCTTCGAAATTGCTGTCTCATACATACTGCAGCGTCGTTGTTTGGTTATTGAAGTGAACACCGTGCAACGGAAATGTGGCTTGGCATCTCAAGAATTAAAAAAAAACAGTTTTACAATTTCATATTATAGGAAAATATCGTTAATAAACTGCACATGTCCAGGTACATTGTTTAGCTCTACTTGATTCCTCGTGTCATCTGTACTAAAGTGTTTCAAAATGGTGTCTCCTCATTCCGCATACTCTCTCATCGGTCCGAGTACCGAGATAGTGTGCAGAATGAAGACTCGACTACCGTATCTCTTGTCTCTACCGTACCTTCAGTGCTCCCAACAGAGTGGTCGACCAGAGAAGGGAGGCGAGCTGGCAGCGAAGGCGGCGGTCCACTGAAGTAAGTCACTTTTATATAACAACGGGCTAAATTCAACTGTGTTTTTCTCAGGGCGATGCACATTCTTATTTTAGAGTCCCAATTTGTTTCGTGTTTCACTCTCGCATGATACACGGTTGTACACGTGAGTCGCCAATCAAATGTTCACTTTTGCTAACAAATACCATAATTTATGGTCCATAAATCTAATTTCGAACTCGAACCTATATTTTTTACTTCCCCCAAAGTTTTTCCGTTTCGCCATCTCGTCATATGCTTGCTAAAGGAGTAGCTGACCAATATTAGCTCCCCATTGTCATGATATTTACACCCTATCTTTCTCAAACAGAGCCATCGAAAGACAATCTAGAACTCTCAAATATATTTTGACCACACCCAAGTTTCGTATTTCACCGTCACAATATTCTCACTAGAGAAGCGACCCATCAATCATGGACGCAAATTGATGAGCAACAACAACAAATTCTCTCAATAGTCAGTGTCAGCCTTGACATACTCCAACCTCGAACTTTCTACCGACCGGATATCCAAAACTTTTTTTGGTGTTTCGATTTATTTTGCTACCCTTGGACCACTCACCAACAGCCTTTGCTCTCCACGGTCAGCCTCGCAATCTCGAACTAATCCCTCCTACTATTTCTGCACTCGAGTTTCCCGTTTCGCAGTTTACTAATAATCTCGCTGGAGGAGAGGCTCACAAATCTGTTGGAATATCCCTTTCCAAAATAGTTCTCTGAAAATTAATTTGAATCCCAATACTCACCCACGGCCTTTGCATACTCGACAGCCAGTCTGGCACTCTCGAACGAGCTCTTGCCCGTCCACTCCCTCATCAGAGTCCACGCTGTCTCTGCACACAACAGAGAGCAATCGAGCGAGTGCGGAAGGGCTTCCCTGCAATGATATGAATATCAGAATGGAATCAATTGCGCTCAACCGAACGGGGTTTTGTTAATGCGTCAAAAACCCATTCATGAAATCCACCCTGTAGATTTCGGTCACATCTCATCAGCAATACTTGATGCTGCACTGAGATCGTGATCGGATACCGGTAGCTAGCGCAGAAAAAACTTTAATTTCAGAAATAAAAGTATCTAAAATAAAAGCATATTTTTTGCTAAAAGCTCTTATTCTCCTACGTTTTAAAAGAAGACCCGTGTAATAAATTTAGTAATTAACTAATAAATAAATAATTTATTAATTCCTCTCACCTGAGCGGAACGAGTCTCGGGTCGGCCAGCAGCTGTGCGGGCAGCAGTCGATCCATTGAGACCACGCGAGCTACCTGGAATGTAGACTTTGAAAAGTAACAGTTTATTAACAATGTAACTAGTTACGAAAGACTTTATTGATCTCTCATTCCTCACTCTTCCACTTTACGAGAGCGATTTCGTAACTAGTTATGAAAGATTTCGTAACTAGTTACGAAAGAATGCGACGTGGCAATGCGAATTATCCAAATGAAACTCTGATTCTACCGAGGTAGTGGACCATCCCCTCACTAGTATCACGATGTCCCTCGCTTGTATCACCATCTACATCACTAGTATCATGATCTCCCTCACTAGTATCACGATCTACCTCGCTTGTATCACCATCTACATCACTAGTATCATGATCTCCCTCACTAGTATCACGATCTACCTCGCTTGTATCACCATCTACATCACTAGTATCATGATCTCCCTCACTAGTATCACGATCTACCTCGCTTGTATCACCATCTACATCACTAGTATCATGATCTCCCTCACTAGTATCACGATCTACCTCGCTTGTATCACCATCTACATCACTAGTATCATGATCTCCCTCACTAGTATCACGATCTACCTCGCTTGTATCACCATCTACATCACTAGTATCATGATCTCCCTCACTAGTATCACGATCTACCTCGCTTGTATCACCATCTACATCACTAGTATCATGATCTCCCTCACTAGTATCACGATCTACCTCGCTTGTATCACCATCTACATCACTAGTATCATGATCTCCCTCACTAGTATCACGATCTACCTCGCTTGTATCACCATCTACATCACTAGTATCATGATCTCCCTCACTAGTATCACGATCTACCTCGCTTGTATCACCATCTACATCACTAGTATCATGATCTCCCTCACTAGTATCACGATCTACCTCGCTTGTATCACCATCTACATCACTAGTATCATGATCTCCCTCACTAGTATCACGATCTACCTCGCTTGTATCACCATCTACATCACTAGTATCATGATCTCCCTCACTAGTATCACGATCTACCTCGCTTGTATCACCATCTACATCACTAGTATCATGATCTCCCTCACTAGTATCACGATCTACCTCGCTTGTATCACCATCTACATCACTAGTATCATGATCTCCCTCACTAGTATCACGATCTACCTCGCTTGTATCACCATCTACATCACTAGTATCATGATCTCCCTCACTAGTATCACGATCTACCTCGCTTGTATCACCATCTACATCACTAGTATCATGATCTCCCTCACTAGTATCACGATCTACCTCGCTTGTATCACCATCTACATCACTAGTATCATGATCTCCCTCACTAGTATCACGATCTACCTCGCTTGTATCACCATCTACATCACTAGTATCATGATCTCCCTCACTAGTATCACGATCTACCTCGCTTGTATCACCATCTACATCACTAGTATCATGATCTCCCTCACTAGTATCACGATCTACCTCGCTTGTATCACCATCTACATCACTAGTATCATGATCTCCCTCACTAGTATCACGATCTACCTCGCTTGTATCACCATCTACATCACTAGTATCATGATCTCCCTCACTAGTATCACGATCTACCTCGCTTGTATCACCATCTACATCACTAGTATCATGATCTCCCTCACTAGTATCACGATCTACCTCGCTTGTATCACCATCTACATCACTAGTATCATGATCTCCCTCACTAGTATCACGATCTACCTCGCTTGTATCACCATCTACATCACTAGTATCATGATCTCCCTCACTAGTATCACGATCTACCTCGCTTGTATCACCATCTACATCACTAGTATCATGATCTCCCTCACTAGTATCACGATCTACCTCGCTTGTATCACCATCTACATCACTAGTATCATGATCTCCCTCACTAGTATCACGATCTACCTCGCTTGTATCACCATCTACATCACTAGTATCATGATCTCCCTCACTAGTATCACGATCTACCTCGCTTGTATCACCATCTACATCACTAGTATCATGATCTCCCTCACTAGTATCACGATCTACCTCGCTTGTATCACCATCTACATCACTAGTATCATGATCTCCCTCACTAGTATCACGATCTACCTCGCTTGTATCACCATCTACATCACTAGTATCATGATCTCCCTCACTAGTATCACGATCTACCTCGCTTGTATCACCATCTACATCACTAGTATCATGATCTCCCTCACTAGTATCACGATCTACCTCGCTTGTATCACCATCTACATCACTAGTATCATGATCTCCCTCACTAGTATCACGATCTACCTCGCTTGTATCACCATCTACATCACTAGTATCATGATGGGGAGGGAGATGGGGATCCCTGAGGAATGATGATGGGGATCGTTGAGGGAGGGAGAGGGCGTACTAGGGGGCGGGGGGGAGTGGGGGATACAGTAGGAGAGGAAGACGGGGATAGGGTAGGAGAGGGAGACTGGGATACTGTAGTGAAGGGAGATGGGGATACGGTAGGGGAAGAAGGGGATACGGTAGGTGAGAAAGAGATGGGGATACGGAGGGGAGGAAGATGGGGATACTGTAGTGAAGGGAGAGTGGGCTCCAGAGGAGGGAGAGGGGCACTAGGGGAGGGAACTGGGTTTCGTAGGTGAGAGATACATGCTAGGAGAATGAGATTGAAATTCCTAGAGTGGTCTAATTATCACCCAACGATGCACGCATGCTAGGCGAGCGTAGCGAGCCTCACTGCAGCCGCAGGCTGCATGCCACCCGCAGGGTCTAGCCTCCGAAGGAGGCTAGTTCTTTCGTAACTAGTTACGAAAGTCTTTCATAACTAGTTATTTCATTCGTAACTAGTTACGAACCGGTTTATTAACGCGCGTCGACGCGGAATGAAATAACTAGTTATGTTACTTTTCAAAGTCTACTGGAATGATTACGGGTTATTGTGAGATTATGATGGTCTCTTTGCACAACTATTGATTATTCCCGATTCGGTGATAGTCTCTGTGTGAATAGAACAAGCCAATTTCTAGTTAATCAATGCCGCTGCACAAATTGAAGCGCAGTGAGAAAGTGAGACAAAAGTCCCTCGGAAGTTCACTGTTTCAGTCATCAAACACGTGTCTCATTTTCACATTCTGCGATATTCGAGATATATTTCTTTTTTTAAACAACCATCTGAGATCGTTTGATGACCAATCCATCTACCGTACCTGTTCCCTGAGGACAGTGGTTCCTCCCTCCATCAGTGCTTCTATCGTGATCGGTTCTGTCTCGGGGGAAAGGGCGGACATACGAGAGAGAAGGGGAGCCACGCGGAGCACACCCTCGAGTCTCTGTAAGAAGAGTTTGTTATGTTTGTCTCCACCACTCAAATTGAAACGTAACCCTTGCCCTCATTCAAAACATGAAACCAAAATTGTTCATGTCACAATAATCACGCAGTTTCTGAAACAAAATTGGTTTGTTGAGCTGTATGAAGATCGCATTGCAATTTATAAAATCCCAAATCTTTCATTCGGCAATGAAACCGAAATTGTCCATTTAAAAATACAAACACTCTCTAGTCTATAGAAGAATAGATTTTTCTCTCAGATGAACAATCATCTAACATTGTAATTCACAATCATCCGATGGTTTCATTCAGATCAAGAAGCCGAGATTTCCCATGTCTCACAATCAATGCAAAATAATCATTTCTCAACCCTAGGGAACACTCACTTTAGTCACTGAATCAATATTTTCCTTTAATTCGAGAGATGTTGTTCATATTGCACATTGCAAATTTTTAATGCTTTCATGTGCTATAAGAAACTGAGAATTCCCTTGGTACACTGTCCGTCCTAGCAATGATCGGTTCTTTTCTACATTTACTACACTCTTCTTGTCACGAAAAGCTGACTTCTTCATTTCATCAATAATCATCCATTACAGTACCTGTACATCCTCTCTGACACTCTCGAATTCGTCATCTCTCTCGTGATGGGAGAAGAGGGAGAGGAGAGTGAGAAGGACTGACCCACGAAGGGGGTCCGCACTGCAACAACGAGAAAGATCAGATACCATGAATTGCTGGCCCATCCATCCTCAGGATACAATACTCCTAGCTTCCGCTAAATCCCGTCCTCCGACCGAGCACCTACCGTATCCCCCCTCCTCACCTCTTCCTCGCTGCTTCTTCCATTCTCTCCTTCACTTCCGCCCCACTCAACGATGACGTCGACGAGGTGCGAGACTTACGACGACCTGCCATCGAGAATTTAATAGAATAGAGCTAGATTCATTTTTTTGTGATTTTTTATCCCAGGAATTCGTTTCGCACTGGTAACTACTTGAAGCTGAACATGTATTTCGATCGTGAAGCAGCAATTATGCATGATCTCTTTTTTTACAAAGTTGGCGAACGGCAGGTTCTAAATACTGTAAACCTAAATTCAAAATATCAAAATCCTGACCAACAACCGCGGGTTCCTCGCTCCTTCCCACTAGACTGCCCAGTATGTGGATGGAGGGAGTGAGATGGCAGGGAAGGATCGAGTCTGTCAGGGACCAGAACTGAGTGAAGAGAGACGAGAGGTCGGACTGAAAAATGGATTTGTTTTTTATAGACGTTAACGGCAATTCATTTCAGCAATGCTGATCTAATGCAATGCAATGATGAGCAATGAGCAATGCTGCTGCAGAATTAGTATCAGTGCAACGGCACTTCTGGGAATGAAATTCTGGCAATAGCAGTAACGCTCACAGATTTTTTTCTTTCTGAAATAGTTAAATAGTTTTAAAATCCATCTCTCCTATTATCGAGAATTTACAGAACTTGGTCTTTATCAAACAACATTGAAACCGTGAACAATCAGGCGACGAGCATCAATCCAATCTCACCTGACTAGGCCTACCAAAACCACGTTATTATGGGACATTGTCCAACTCCTCCAATGTCATTTTGAACGGTCTGTCAGTTCTCCCGGTTGATTCCCGCTTCTCACCTGACTAATATGCAGTGCTGCGACGGCGCAAACAAACTCGTCCAGGTCCACTCGTTGCTCCATCAGAGGAGTAAAGAGGAACGCGAGGAAGGGGGAGGGATCGGAGAGAAGACTGGAAAGGAAGGTTTACCGTAACCAAAAATCTTGATAATATTCTATCAATAAATGATCAACAGAGAATTATTCTTCAACATTTTCTTAAATAGCTACTCAATAGGCTTCAAAAGTAGCTAATCAAGATCATAAATTGGAAAACTCACGTCAACTTAAGCGGAGATGTGTGCATGTTGAACGAGGTGAGGAACTCGGACAAGCCGATCATCGGAGTTCTCACGGCGAGAACTTCTGGTGAGAAGAAGAGTGTGGGCGGACGGGATTCGTCACGGACTGAAGGATCAGTTGACTCTGTCATTTGCCTGGTCTCTCGCCCCCCCCCCCTCTCATTGTCAGAGAAGTGAAAGAGTCCGACCCGAACATCTAGAATGTCTCTTAGTTTCGCACACTATCTCGCATATTTTTGAGCTTTATTCAACGGCTTGTTAAACTCATTGGAGATAGATGAATAGTTCTGAAAATAAGCTCGCACTCAAACCCGCATTCACCTAGTTCATAAACTTTACTAACATGCAAGAGGCCAGATGTAATTGTAAAATTATTGAGATGCATTCGCCTTCGGATAGCTATCAGTAAAACAATGATAACTCGGAAGATCGATTAAACAACTCACTTCTTCCCTCCTCCAGACACTTCTCAATCAGTGGCTTCAATTCCCCATACGCCTCCTCATCGAATCCTTCGGGCATTCTTCCCTCATCCCTCTCCTCGCCCTCCTCCGCCCTCTTCCTTCCACACAGTCCACGCAATCGAGAGTACGACTGACAGAGGGAGAGAAGGGCAGTGCAGAGAGGCGCAAGTGATTCGAACTGAAAAGGACTTATTATGTATATTCCAAATTTGCATTTCAAAGCACAGCCTATGTGCTGAGTTCGGGAATCGACATTAACGGAAGAATGCCAACACCCGGTGCATTACGATTACGAGAGATTCTTAAAGCATCGCCGATCATATATTTTCAATAATAGAACATCTCAAAAATGATCAAAAGTTTCCACTATGACAACGGAATTTAGCTATGAGCAAGCCCAGTGCATCGAGATAGCACAATATCCTCATATCAATAGCAAGGTTCGTCAACTAATCACATCATCGCAGCCACAACGGAAAAAAGAAAGCATATTCCGAAAAGGCCAAAATTGCACCTGCTCAATGTACGTTGCTACTCTTCATTAAAGCTACAGCAGCCAGCGTAGTATACTATAATTCATGCATCTGTTTTGCACAGCAACTATTTTCTACAATCACTCTTGTTACATTCACATCAAGTGAACCGAATTTTTAAGTCACCCGGCAAGTCAGTGTTTCCAATTCTCATGTTATCCCTACCAATGAGTGTAAAATAATGCCAAGCAAAGCGTCATTTTAAAATAAACCATTTCTTCATCCGTCTTCCCCTCCTCCCATTCAATACCACCCACCTTGGTCAACTCCCTCAGCACTGGCTCCGTGTGCTCCACTGTTCTCGCCATGTGAATGTACGATATCAATGCCATTCTTCTGGCCGCGCCCGTTTTGAGCGAAGCGACGAGTGAGGGAAGGAAGGAGATGTTCACGAGTTCAGTCTGCAATGGGGGAGATTAGTTAGAGTCACGACTCGTCTATTCTTTTCACTGTTTTAGTGCATTGTTGATCTTTGAACTGTGAATACTTGAGCTTTGACCAATCAGAATCTGATGATTCAGAAGGGAAATCAAGTCTAAAGGTTTTTAAAAAATGTGATAAGCATGTTCTTCGCATAGGCGCTATGTGCGACCTCGAACCAATTCAGTGTTCAGGCTGTCCTTCTAAATTCAACGACCCGTTCGCAGTTAGCGAGTTATCTCCTCACCTCCTTCAACAGTATCCGATCGTGCTGCTCATCGTCCGTGTTCAGCTGCAGCAGACTCTCGAACGCCACCCGGATCTGCACGTTAGTCATTAATTGATTTTTACGGTTTTTACAAGCACCCCTGTTGCCGATTATCATACATGCCATTGGGTTCACTAAAGGAATAACAGAAACACACATTCAACAGGGCCAACAGGGCACGCAGGATCATTGATTCACTAAATTAATGCTAGAAGCATCCAATCGGCAGGTCCAAAATGAGAAAGATTGATGCATATAGATTAGCGATGACAATTCGTCATGCTACTATCCTTGTTTTGCACACTCTATCGTTTCCTTGACCAGTGAAAAACCCATTCGAGAAGATAGAGATGTGTGCAGATTTGCCACCCTAACTGTAGATTGTCCATTTATCTATTTTATTGACAACGGTTGACGGTCTCGCATTGTCGGCCACGCAATTCGATTAAGTTATCGAATCATGGAAGCACACAATCGGCAAAAACAAAATGAGAAACACGCTTGTCACTTCGCGCGGACTGATTTGTCATTTATAATGTCGATTTTCGATTTATTTTGTTTATGAACAATACATCCCATCATAATTACCACACAAGAGTATTGATTCACTTACAATTAATGAATACCAGAAGTACCAATTCGACAGGAGCAAATAAGAAACTTTTCTCGTTTTATTATTATTCGGAGTTGATTGATTGCCCCTCGTTCCACCGACTGCCTCATATCAATATCCTTCAGCACACAATCACCGGGTGTCAAAATGTACAAGCCTCGCCCTTTTCTCTAGACTACCCACCTCGAAGGACAATAGGACCAGTGCTCAACATAGGCCTACCTCATACAGATTGCCCTTGTACCCCAACAGGAACAGTCGATCTTCTCCCTCGTCCGATCCCTTTCCCTTCTTCAGGGACTCCGAGAGCACTTGCGAGGATGATTCGAGCAGGGCCAGACCGCGGACCTACAATTTATTTGTTTTTACTTGTGAAATTTCAAGGCATTTTCCCGTTGCACGGTGTTTATACCAAGTCTCAAGATATGAATTTTCAATAAGGTTCTCACTGCGAAGCCATTACGGAAATAATAACGATTCTGGTTTCCCTATGCACCCATTAGGCTGACATGAAGAATATCGTCGATTTATCCCAGTTTCCGATTTTGAAATAGAAACATTGGCACCTATTTTTTGCTTATCTGAGGATTCTAATACAAGAACCCCCTCCCCCTATTTTCATTGTCTTCTACATTCTACCAAGTGAGTCTCCCCACCTGTCTCGCTGCAACTCTCCTTCCATTGGGCGCACTCCATATCTCGAGGAGGTTCCGACGAGGGGCAAGAATAGCCAGGAACAGCGCCCGCTTGCCTGCAATACATCCATTTTTATATAAGGTCACTTCATTTCCCATAGTATCTCATCTACAGTGAAATGACTCCTATCTGGTCCCCCCCCCAATCAATACCACTCATCTACCAGACCCCCTTCCTCTTCCATCCCTTCCCCTTCCCTCCTCCTCACCTCCCTCTCCCCTCACTCGTATCCATCCACACGACGCATCCCTGTAGCCCTTCCACACTCGCACGACCTGCCCCGTTGTGGACTGCAAAATTATGAGAGATTTATTAACTTTATACATTTTGAAATGTGCCAACTTAATGAAGAGATATTGAAGTGCAGTGCTGAAGATTGAACATGAAATAGACTAGTTTTACATCTGATCTGAATTAAACCACCAATTCTATATGTTTGCACGTACCCGACGAAGAACATATCATGGAACACTCATATTGAAATGCTTTGAATGTAAGCTGTGGCAGAAACTCGACAGGTTCAAAATTTCTCTAAATAAACAAAATTTATATTCAGATAACCGAACGCACGATTTCACTTTTACAGTTCATTTCGCGATGAGTCCCTTCAAATAACCAAATATAACATAATGAAGATTCCGTTCTCACCTCCACGATGGCCACTCTGGCCAGATTGTCTGCTACGGCCACGAGCGGACTGCCCGCGGGCGCCGGGTGCAGCGAGATGGCGAAGCGGGACTCGCCTAGAATAAAGATTAGCTAAAGATCAAAGATCAATGTGGCTATTTCTATTCGTCTTGCACTTACAATGAGATGACTAATTGCTCGCAAAACAATTGATAAAGACTGTAACGGTAAAGTTTTTTCAATGAACTTGCGCCTCGTCAATTTTATAGTACTGAAAAAAAATCAATAGGTACCGTACCCATGACTCTCCAGGAAACGGCACTCTTGGTCTCACGCGGAACCAACTCGGGCGACTGCATCGCCGATTGGAGGAATGTCGGGAGGTACTGTAATGTAAAACTGAATCTTTCGAAGACATGTGAGTGTTGCGTTTCATCTAATAGCCAAACAATGGTGCATAATGTTAATCCAATATCGATATGGTTCTTCTTTACACTTAGTTCGAACAACCACCAATGTTTAGACAAGCCCATCTCGTGTTTCGCCGAATCATCAAGATCACACGGTTCAGTGGAAATTCAATATTAGCTGGACTTATAGCACCAATAAATCACTTCATAGATCAATCGAAGCACCATGCCTGTGTGCCCCACTTGACAATCGTATCCCTTTTAGTTGTCGAAACTTTTTTCGCCCGTTCACTTATTGTTAGAATAATTGAGCAAGTTCATCTTGTGTTTCGCAGAAACATAAACTTTACATGGAATAGGTGATATTCAATTTGCTTCACAGATCAATTGGAAAACAATTCACTTCTTAATCAACTCATCTACCGTACCTGCGTGCCCCACTTGACGATGGTATCCCTGACTCCCTCTCTGCTTTCACTGTCCCATACTCCACTCGCCCCGTACGACTCCCGCAGTGACAGCCAGTAGACGGCGTCCCCGCGAGATCGCTCGATTCGACCCTGCAATAGGGGATTAGGAATAACACAGCAAAGATTCGACTTGATCTTTGATCTCTACCCACCTGCAGTCAAGATTACATTATTTTTTCAGCACAGTGCTCCCAATAGGACGAATAAGCCCGATAAGAAAAGTGGGATTCAGATACAAAACCACAAAGCGAGCATTTAAATTATAATCAAAATCTCTCTCACTAACATGGAACTTCTTCATACTACACTCCGCGTATCTATCCATCGTAGTCGGTCCAAAGGGCGCCGCCACAGCATCCATACTCGTCTCCCCGCTCAGCCGATTCAGCACCGTGAAGTCGAGTTCCACGCGCTTCTGAAAGGGCTTTCTCTCCCTTACTCAAGCGATCGTTGTTGGATAGTTGTTTGTGAAAAAACCCTCAGTAGAATTCCCACTTTAAAATACCAGACACTCACGGGTAAAAAAAATGTATTTTGTTATTCACCCAGACTCCACAGTCGATCAAAATCTTGCTCAACCAGGTTTCTTTATCTGACAAGTCTGAAACATGAAGAAGGGGCTCGTCTCTTTTGCTCTCCTTCCGAATACATCCAGTTTCCTCCTAGTCTCCAGAACTTCCGTCCTTTTTCATTCTTCGTTTTTTTTCCAGATGCTCCTCCCCTATGCGGGGAAATTCTATCAACTTATTTCTCCACTCCAACACAATCACTTTTTTTAAAAACAAATGTTCGTTCCATTTCAAATTCCCTCACCTTTCCTCCATTCATCTTCCTTGCCTCGCTAACTAGCGTGTAGAGGGACTTCCTGTCAATCTGCACCATTTCGTGCTCAGAGATCAGCAGTACTGCAATTACAATATTAATTTTACATTTTGATATTCATGTTTCACCCAACCTAGACAACCACTGTGGGATCAGTACTTTCAATTTTGTTTTCATACCATCAAATGCAATAAAATTCGTGTTTGAAATATGTATTTTACCTAGAACGAAGATATGGTACTCTCACCATTCTCATTCGTCGTCCTCATCGCAGTAATGGGCGAGTGGACGAATCGATGGGAGAATAGGAGGGAGGATGACTCGGAGAGAAGAGAGAGACGACCATCCGATGTGCCGATGAGCAGGATGATACCGTCGATCGAACCTGAGATTTAGACTTGATGGTCTGTCTCTCTCCATTTCCCATGCTCTCTCACTTTTGTGATCCTAGTCCCGCGGTAGGGAAGAGACCATTTCATGCGAGCCATTCCCAACCTAGGATTGTCTGACTGCGGCCACCTTGCTTCATATGATCGCAGAGAGCGCAAGGCAGAATTAAGATGATTGTTTTGACAACGAAAGTAGAATTGCATCAATTAGGTCCGCCAGCACAGCTACATGTACCCAGCGCGAAGCGAGAATCACGCAGGTCTTTTGAGCCAAATTCTACGGTGATAAGACATTTCGAAAAAGGACGGTTCGAAAAATATTTTTCGAAAAAGGACGTTTCGAAAAATTCCATTGGAAAAATAACAATTCGAAAACTAACTTTTCGAGAAGTTCTTTTTCATAAATTAATATTTCTATGCCGAGTAGAAACCATTTTAGAATGAAAATCTCAAAAAATATAATCAAAAATATATTTCCCAACCGTATTTTTTCCAAGTGAATTTTGCGAAACGTCCTTTTTCGAAGTGAATTTTTCGAAACGTCCTTTTTCGAAATGTCTTTTTTCGATTTTGTTTTTTCGAAATGTCTCATCACCAAATTCTACCTACATCTTTGTTTACTTTATTCAAATCAGAATCTGGCGCTGATTGCCAATGAATGAATTCGAATAACTAATAGATCTATTGAATCGTGAAATTGCAATTGCAATTTTTGTCGAAACACTGAGAATTTAAATCGATGAAAAACGAATAAATAAAAAAACTAACCAGAGACTCTCCGACTGCCGACGCCCATCAGCAGAATCGACGAGATCTCCTCACCCACTTCCATCTGCAAATACAAATTACAAAATATTATTATTTAGATTATAAGCATCTCTAATTTCAATCTGCTCCCCTGATGTACTCTAACATTAAGGGAAGCGAAAAAATATCTAGTTGTCTTCCGGTTTTACTGATCCCCTTTATCTCTTAAAGTACGGAAGGAAACGATTATCTAGTCTTAGATATTGGGAAAAAATAGAACAACCATCTTTGATGTGGGCGTACTCTTCTACGGCCAATACTTTTTTTTTTAAACAGATATTCATAAGATACGAACGACTGATCGGCAAGAGTATACTCATTGTTAGTCTTCCGATCACCCTAATACATTGGCTCTCTACTCTAATTTTAGGTTTACCTTACAGTCAAGACTCACCGGCATTGGTTTGGCAAAGAGTATACTCAGTCCATCTCCCCTCCTTCCCAGCAGTGCAACACTACTCGATCTCGCCAGTGCCACGTACTCCAATCCGCCCCAACTCTCGATGATGCAATCGGAGAGCCAGTCCAGACCCTGGAAAGAAACAGATTAATGATGGCGATTCTATTTCATTTTAAAATGTTTTTACATTTCACAGGCGATAGAGTATTCAAATCAAAGAGGAGTGCGATTTCAGACCATGAGATCAAATTGGCAGAATTTTTTAGACGTGAAACCAGGTCAAATTATTTCGATCCACAGTTGAGATACATCACATGTTTCAATCAGTGATACTTGAGTTTCAGTGTGGCCTTATCTCCGAATTAGCAGTAATGCATCGATTTTGTGTCTTTCTTTGTACAATATAGAAAAAGTCAATTTCCAAACCATCAACAATTGAGATACATTATTACTACTTGTTCACAATCACTTCGACGCTTTGATCTCTCCCACATCTTTATTTGGAAATACAAAAAGTACCCCAGCCACATCTCAGTTGCACTGTCAATACATGTGTGGAACATCACTGTAATTGCAATCCGTGCGAGCGATCATAGATAAAATATAATTGCCGGTGAGATCTGTGCTACACTGTCATTACATTTCCCCCAATCTCCACTTGGTTTCAATCATGCTAAAGGCTCCTCTTTCTGACAAAAATCATCTATCCTCAACTCGTCCTCTCCAATCCTTCAGCACCTCCCCCGATCCCCTAGATATTTCATAATATTTCATAATAAAATTTGTTTGATTCGCCAAATAGCCGGGGAAATCTCAATTGATTCACCAGCGACATCTCAGTTCCTCTACCAATATATCTTCGCAATAGAAAATCGATTTAAGAGATCTTTCTCATACACAAAAATGACATAACCAATTAGCCAGTGAAATCTGTGATACACTATCATTACATTGTCCCAGTCGCCCCGGTATTTCAATCATTTGCAACAATTGCCTCCAAATAAAACAATATTCTCTCCTCACCTCTCCCTCTCCATTCCTTCCTCTCCTCCTTCCCTCATCTTCCCTTCTCTCTGACCATCCCTCCACCCCTTCATCAGCCGCTCCCTCTCTGTCGCTCTCCGAGTCACGATCCGAATCCTGCAGAGAATACCGTAATCGATCGATCAATTGAGGCCAAATTACAGGATATCCCCCTATTCCCACAACTTCCAATGAAATCAGCCAGTTCTTTCACTCATTAATGAATTTTAAAAAAAAACGTAAATATTAGATCTGTGAGATTTGTGCAGCACAGTGCTTTCATAGTTGCAGCGACTAATAGCCCACAATAGTACTCGAAGCTGAATTTGAACAACCAATTTATGCTATAACCGTGCCAGTAGAATGTTGTGTTGTCTACTAAGCTACTCTAAGATAACATTAAGCTACCGTATCTACTTCTACAGTCGGTAAGCCAATCGAGCTCACCTCCGTCTGGGTGTGGTGAACAGATAGAAACAATTCAAAGCTACACTAACACTGTAAGGTACCCTCCGCTGAGATACCGTATCCAAGTTTACAACAGAACAATACTCTCACCTCCGACAGTCTGGGTGTGGTGGACAGATGAAACAGGAGTTTGGCGGGATCAGGAATGGCCGCGGCCAAGAGAAGAGACAACTTCTCCTTCTCTCTTACTGAACGCATACTCGCATTCACTGATCTGATATGGATCCAATTACGTACCAAAATTTTGACCCTATTTCTTCAAATTTTGCACGAAACGGAGAAGGGAGACAGAATTCATATTCACAATTCACATTCTCAATCTATCTCCCTGATTCTGATAATATCCAACGGAACTGTGAGAATAAAAAATTTAGCATTCTAGTTCGATAAAGCTGTTATCAATTGTTATGAGTACGATTTTATGCTACGTAATTGAGTCCTATTTATTATATGTTATTGTCTACTGTTAATGTTACCCTGTCAGAAATCACATGGACTTAGCCAATCAGTGCAAATTACACAACTTTAGCTTCAATAACGTTTATCACATCAGCGTAAACAAGATAAATGAGAGTGGTTGAGGTATACTGTAAGAGATCGGTAGTGAAAATGGATATCGATTGATTGTATCGATGGAAACAAAAACGAATTGAATCTTCATAAGAAACTGAGTTGGGGGTATATACACTTCTAAGGAGAGGGAGATAAAAGGGGAAAGGGAGAGGTGCATGGGGCTTCTCTGATTATTAAACGAGAGATTGGGTCTAGAGAGAGGACGAATTAGGAACTACTCTCTCCATATCACATGATCTCTGGTCGGTCAGACAGAATGAGAGAGCGTGAGAAATGAATAGAGTGCAAACTCTACTCGATAGAGTACTTCTCTGTGTGAAATTGAGAAGGAAATGGAAAAAGGCATGGGGGGAGAGGAAAAAAGAATGGGGGAAGCAAACAAGTGTTAGGGGAAGGAGAGGCATGAGAATCAATTTCAATCGTGGGGAAACCACAATTCAGTTTCCCATCTCGGATATTACGCAATATAAAGCTAGCACGAAACAACAGTATATATTAGAAGAGGCTACGGCATTCGAGGAATACGGGAGGGCATAATAACCGGAAATCAATTAAAAGGGGTGGCAGGTGGGGTACTGTAACATCTCTTACCTACTAAACATTCAACAAGAGACAATTACCGTACCCCTCCTCCCATACAATCAATGAGGACGAAAAAAAGGGAGCTGAGGGATGGGTGGTGGACTACAGTATCCTACAACAACGAGAGCAGATATCAGAATGAATCAATATAGAAAAGGGGCTACAGTATTCCACCAATCAACAAGAAGGAATCAATAGAAAGTCGGGGTTACCGTATCCCATCTCCCATACATTCAATGAAGGCGGAATAGCGAAGAGATGGGCTACAATATCAAGCAACAACACGGGCAGGAATCAATAGACGGTCAGCTACCGTACTCCTACCGTAACCCACTCTACGAGTCCCATGGGTCATTCATCTTCACTCTGATCGAGGGGGTGGCCATGTGCATCTCTGCCTGCTGCAATCCCATCGACATCCGCTTCCGCTTCGCCATAGGGAACGTCGTGTTCAGAGCCACCTAGATTAGGTTAATTAATTAATTAATAAAAAAATAAGTTTGACCCATTACATGCTTGTTTCAATGCTCTCGTATAACTCGTTTCCCAGTCATTGATCTCAATTCCGAATTCATCGCTTATGAAAATATTCGCCCAGTCATAACTCTGGTTCGCCTGCGTGATAACAACAGGAAACTAGCACTTTATTAAATCTCGGCCTGTTTGACTCAGAAATATTAAATAATAATTCAACACTAAATAACCTAAAATTAATTTTGCCCATCACATGCTGGCTTCAATACTGCCCTATACCCCGAACGTCTTGTCGCTCAAACACAATTCCACTTTGTTCACCCAGCATAACTACGTTTCGCCCTTACCATATTACCGTAGGTGATCTCCTACCTTTAATAGATACACTCCGAATGAGTTAGACACCCAACAAATAACTTGACCCACCTCATTGACGAATGTGATAATCTCATCGGGGTAGGGCGCGAATGGCTGACGGGGAATGTTGTGCGGCTCGTCCGTGAGGGAGAACCATTGCTCCTGAAAGAGAAGACTTGATAGATAGTCTCGATTCCATCTAACGCGACAAGTAACTGCTCATCAGCACAAGCAGAAAATATTCAATCGAATTACTTATAAACGCATACGAAGAAATGATTGGTCAATAAGGAATTCGCTATTCTAAGTAAATTCCATGCAACCCGAGCCTCGCGGGGTCATAATACGCCTACTCTTTGTGTGCCAAAATATTAGATCTAAAAGTAAACGACCTAACTAACAATAAATATATGAACTTCATCATACCTTGTAATGATAAAGCGCTTTTTCAAGGTGTGCCAATTTTCTAGATGCCTCAAACTCCAGTATACCTTGATGGTGAATGATCCCAGCTGATAGTATCCCCTCTCCATCTCGTTGATCGTGAACTGGCAGATGTAGAACAGGCACCCGATCACACCGTCGATGTGCAGCTGCAATATAAAAATATTTCAATTATTCAATTAAACGTAAAACACTAATCTCTCGAATTACATAGTATTACACCGCGAATTGCAATGTCCACTCACCTTTGCATCATTCATCGCATTGACGAGGTACTCGAACGAGCCCAGCGGCACGCGAATGACGCCCCGCGTCTCTTTGTACCTGCAATGGACATTGTTGAAAGAATTTCCCCTTTGCGCACCCTATTTCGTCCGTCAGACATATGGCACCCTATGCTACAACTCACTGAAAAATAGCTATTTGTGCTAGATTACAACCAGAATTGAACAGGTTGTATGCATTTAGAAGAGCACTATACAACCCATACATCTCTAACCAACCGCCAGCCCTTTTCCCGTTTCACGCTCACTTGATATTCTTCTCATCGAGTGTCCACTGGGCGCAGTAGGCCTTCCACTCGGGCACGAATCGATTCTCCAGCAGATCGAGCGTGTCGAGGTCGAATCGCTCCCGTAGGGATTCCCATTTCTGCAAAGACAAAAAATATATACGAATAACATTAAAACTACCTTTCGAGCAACAAAATAATTTTGTTTTAGAAATCTGGCCGTCAACAGAATTGCCAATCAAAGAATTCGGTCATTGGATACTGTTGCTGAATCCCAAAACTGTCTGGTTTGACGATGCAATATCCCACTATCTCTCTCACCTTATCGAATGCCTCCTCGTTGTCGATACTCGTCAATTCCTCCCAGATTCGCATCGTCATTCTGCAAAAGCAACCGATAATCATAACCTGCAGTACTCCACCGTAATTTCACCTTTACATATTTATCCTGACTTCAGGCAATTTGCCTGCAGGGGCTAGCTTAAGGGTGGGGAATGGGATCTTCGTGATAAGTGCCGGTGGGTCAAGGGGTGGAATATAGACGATCAATTCTACCGTAGTCTACCGTACCTCCAGTCCGTTCCGGGCTTCTGCAGCGTGTGGATCAGCTCGCGCTTCAGCAGGTTCTTCGCATCGTTCCAAGCACGAATCTGCAAAGAAAAATCAATAAACTCGTGAACGACGGAAAAATCGATAACTACCGTACCTCAACAATCTCCGGCCAGAAGTGATCAATCTTGAGGGGTACGGTGGAGGCGAGCGCGAGTTGGAGCGTCCTCAGACGAGGGAAACACTCGAGCAGCACCTGAATTTTAAAAAATAAAGTATATCAATTAAAGAGGTACTGCAATCAACTTGGTGATTGGATCAGGTACATTGGAAAAGTTAACCGCTGCAGTATTGGATACAGTATCACACTTCGAGAGATACAGTAGGCTGATTATAACGGTATCAAGAAAGTTACAAAAACTCACCTCGAATAGCGAGACGTGGTCTCTGGGCGTGAGGGCCTCTCCGACGAGGAAGGCCAGAGGCACGGGCGGATCTTCTGAAATAAGGGTCGATTCGTGTTTCATCAATCTCATATCGTCAACCCATCACAAACAAATTCAATACCATTCCGCGAGCAGGGCGCAAAAACGTAAATCTGATAAACTATGTAAGGTGGGTAGAAAACGTTGTAAAAATCCATGATAGCTCAATTAATAAGTATATGATTATGATCTCACTCACCATCGAATATATCGTGTCTGAAGGAGAGAAGGGTGACCTGGTAGCCGCACGACGAGAATGTTGTGTCGTAGAAGAGCACCTGCATGGATTGAGTTACGTTAGCATTACTAATCTAATGGATTGCACGAAAAGCAATTCGAGTGAACAGCCCGGTTGAACAACAAACATTATCAATTCCAATCTTCATTAACATCGATACTCAGCTAATTTCAAAACAAGAATGTTCGTTTCCCCCACCTGTGTCTGTGTCTGATTGGCATTGAGATTGGCCGTGTTGATGAATTCCTCGATCAGTGGCTCGCAAACCATCTGAGCCACCACGCGAACTGCCGTGATATTGTGGAGGAACGGCTGACGAGTGCCCTCGAACTGGAATAAGACGGAAATAAGCATACCGTATTCTATTTCCCAGGCGTATGTGGACTAACTGCTCTCGATGGGGTTAGACAAGATTATCCGGCCAGAGCTATATTGTAATTTTGAACGAGAAAGTCATTGGAATTGTTGCACTATTACGTAGCATTACTAGTAAAAACTCTGAAACCCCAACCTCCCATGTTTGCCAATCTCTCATGTTCATGTTTTCTCATAGTTCTGACTAATGAAAACCTCACCTTGAGCATGTCGTGCAGTGAGTGTATATTGAAGAAAGACTGTGCCTTCCTCTTCTTCTCCGCGTCTATTCGCTCCTGAATTAATATTACAATTTAAATTATTATTATTATTATTATTATTAAATAAATTCAAAATAACCTTGACATTCCTGAGCTGCTTGATGTTTTTGAGCACTCGCGTCGGGTCCGAGCTCTGTCGCATCGACTCGTACACCTGTATTTATTTATTTATTTTATTTTAATAATTAACTTCTGATTCATCAGACAAGTATGATCTGATTAAATTTAGCGAATATAAACGTCAAGCATTTTTAAGCCGTAAGTCAACGCTCGATGAGACCATGCGGTACAGTTAGTAAGATAATACAATCAGAATGGATCAGAAATGTGCTCACATCCTCCGGTTTCTCTCCATTGAGTATCTTGGTCCTTGCTTCGTGCAGTACCATCGGATCCGTTCTGTGGTAGGGCGCGAAGTTGCGACGGCAGTTCCCGTGGTGGGTCGTCGCCGCCACCTACGGAGAATATACATTATTATTTTTGTTCCGAACATCGGTGACACAATAATTGAACCGCATTAATTCGATTCATATCAGGTCGATGAAACCGACATGTGATGGGAACCCAGTGATATGAGAACTTTCACATTGTGATTCACATTCACAATCAATTCATGGGCAAAAGCTTTCAAAAACAATTTTGGATTGATATTGACAGTGTAATAAAATGCACTAAATCCAAGTATACCTTCTTAGCCAGTTCATCATCTCCAATGTAGTGGAAAAGGATGTGCTTTCCCTGCTCGAACCAATACTCCTTGCGTCTAAAATAAATAACCTTTTCAAATTATCTAAAATAACAAATTTCAGTATGATGAATAAAGTTATTTGAATGGCTTGGAAACCGAACACTCGGTTACAAAATTCAATTATCTCGTTTACTTTCAGAACTCTAATGATGAAACAAATGCAAAAAAATTTAAAATAATATAGAAAGAACGCTTACTTGAACCGAGGGTCGATCTTTCTCGAGTCTCTCGTGTTGTAGAGGGTATTGTACGATCGATACGCGATCCTCTCCTTCCTGGTAGGAATGCCCACAGTTGTCTTCGAATTCTCCAATCTGAACGAGTATGTTCATCATAATTTTAAGACGAATTTTCACATCACAGAGCGGAGACAAGTGAGATTAAACTTTTTAAAACATGATGAAGAATACGCACCTGTTCAGAATGACGGATCTTGCCACCTTGTGCGTGCCGGCATTGAACATTCTGAAATAACATCATATTTATCGATGCACATGGCAGAACAAAGTAAAGGTTAAATTTGCCGAATTTCGTTTACCCTGTGGCCCCGATTACGAGGTAATTGAAGCAAGAGTAAGGAGAGAATCCCTAGCAACATAATTAATCTAACCTGTATCCATCGATTCTCATGCATCTTCTCAGCTTATCGTAGTCCAATTGCTGGCGGCCGTTCGACATGTACTTGGGCACATTGTAGATGATGATGGACCCGTGCAGAGGCTGCACGATGTTGTCGGATAGACCGAGATCGTGGCGCTCAGCACGCTCTTAAATAAACAAACATAATTTAAATAAATTTATTACAAATATTAAATTAAAAATAATGTACCGAGAATATCCAGATAGAAGTAGGTGGGCTTCTCCTCCGAGCAGTGGAAGACACTCGGGTCTGTGGTGGTCTGAAGCGATCCGTCATCTTGATCATTCCGACGAGGTCCTTCCTCCTCCTCAATCTCCTCGATGTGATCCGGGTCGTTGTTCGGATCGATAATTGCCTTAAACTAAATTAATTTTAAAATACAATATATATATTTTAAATAACAAAAACAACAATGAAAATTCAAAAACAGGTAAACAACCGACCTCTTCCTCCTCTTCAATGTCTTCTTCCACATCGATATTCACCGTTTCATCTTCCTCAAGCTTGTATCGCTTGTTCGGCGTGCGAGTGCGACGGTCACGCTGCGAAGCCAGATCACTCATGACAGCAGATCTGCAAAACAAAGGGCGTCAAAAAGTATTCCACATCTGCCGGTTAGGCATTTTGGCGCCATAACCCGGCCACGCGGCTGGCTTGAATAACGGAAACCGAGGAAGAGCGATCAGTTGTCCAAGGTCAAATATGCACGCTTGGATTATAATTGAGAGTGAAATAAGCATCGCATATTTGTAATAACATAAACAACAATCATAAATCACGATCGAGTATCGATCACGCGCGTCGAAATTCAAATACAGTATGCACATCCGCGTTTTACACATACACCGGCGTTGTGTGCCGGGTGTGCCTCCATGGGCGACTTTTCATCATTTTTCTCATTTTTGTTAAATTCGTTTTCCACGTTAATTATGCTAATTACGAATCAATTTTATTGTTTAAGGCACTCGTAAGATCATGGAGGAGCTTATGGACATCGAACAGTTGAAGAAGCTGACCCCTGCCCAGCAGGAGCAAGTGATTGCTGGAGTGAAGCAACAGGCTGCTATTGCCAACGCCCAGAACCTCATCACTGTACGTTTCTTACTTTTTCTGGCTCCTTTGATAGCAATTGATCGATAAATCACAGGATCTCTCGGAAAAGTGCACTCAGAAGTGCATTACCTCGCCCGGAAGTTCTCTCTCAAACTCTGAGCGACAGTGCCTCCAGCGATGCATGGACAGGTTTGGCTTACTGTTCATTTGCTACTCGAATACTCGTTTCATTGACTAGATTGTCATCCCAATGATTTAGATTCATGGAGAGCTGGAACCTCGTCTCAAACACACTTCAAAAGCGGCTGCAGGTTGGTCATTTTTCTTTACACATTTCTTCTGCACATCTGTGGAACAGTGCTCAACAATACAATGTGAGCTGACTAAACACTAAGGACCGAGTCTAAGCAGCCTAAGCTCCATAATATATAGATATAATAGTATCTTAATCTGTCCGAATTATACCGAGTTTAACTCTGGCCCCCTGTTGTGTCAAATTTACATTCTTTATTGGTTTCTTTGTTTAGTTAATCTTTGATGAATGTTGTCGTTTGTAAACACACTAGTAAGTAAGTAATTGCAGGACGAAGCATCTGCCATGCCCAACTTCGGCCAGGGAGGATCCTTCCATTGATAGCTGTCTCAATCGTCGTTTCTCGCTCCAGATTCCACACCGATTAGAGACTTTATTATCTGTTCATGTTTCCCCCGATCTATCTAGACACTATATTGTTATGAGGCTATAATGAAGTAGTTGCGACGATGACTAATAAGGGAGCGAGTCAGTGAGTAGCATGGGAGTCTCGTCTTTCTCAGTTCCGAAGAGATGATAGAAGAAGCCATTGAAGGACGAGATTATGCGAGCCAGCATCATGTAGAAGATGATCTAGAAACAAATCGATAACGAGGCCAGCGAATACCGTATACCTGGGTAGGGAAGTTGAGCACGAGCACTATGTGATCGAGTACGGTAGTGCACTCCATAGGACCCAGTGAAGCCGCTCGACGAATGAGCGCGAAGATCTACCATAGTAACATATACAGTATACCCAAGCTACAGTACCTTGTACGAGATATATCCTCCCTGGAAGATCTGCAGAAGACAGGCCTGCACCAGAATGGCTGCAACAAAGACGATGATAGGAAGGACGGCGAGGGCGACAGGTTTCTCTATTCGAGCTGCCTGTCTCGACAATTCGTCGTCGAGATCGACAATCTCCGTTTCTATCGTCTAAAAGATACGGTATCTGGTACGGTAGTACTATCGATGGAACCTCCTCGGTCGGCCGGTGGGGATTGATAGCCTTGCGTCTGCGAAGAATCATATCGGAGCCAGAAGTCGGTTGCATCATCTCGTCTCCCAACTGGACGCGAGCATTGTTGTCTACAGTATCATGTCATTGATTAGAGTACGGTATGCGCTCACTGATATGGTCACTCAGGGTCTTTGTGAAGAAGACAGCGATGATTACGGTAAGCACGACTACGGTAATGAAGCAGCAGATGAGGGCGGGCAACCACTCGATTCGATTGGGCAGTCTCGGGTCACCTGACATACCGTAATCTACCGTACCCCCACTACCGTAGTCTCACCGACGCCCATGGACAGGTGCAGGACCATCTTGATATCGGGTTTCTCACCGTCCTGGAAGATCAAAGATCACAAATATTTTGGGACGTATGATTTGAAAATAAAAATTACCTGGCGACCACGAAGGGCCAATCTCAGACGAGTGAGCTCCTCTTGCATGATATCCGATGCATTGATGTAGTCGGGCTGGGATCAGAATACAGTACCCTACCCTCCCTGCCGTATACCTTGTCGGTCAGTGCGGTCACCAGATCTTTGTTGTGTACTTTGAGTGCCTCTTCGAACGAGGGAACCACGATATTCGGTTGTTTGACCTGATCAATCGGTAATCTGCAATCTCCGATACCGTACTAACCTGAATGAATGCTATGGCAAAGAATAGAACGCCGATTGTTCCCAAGATGGCAGTGTGAACCGGGAGTATCGCTCCCATCTTGGACGAATCTGAGGATCGATTCCTCTCAAAGAAGGCTGGGATAGGGAATGGAAGCTTCCTTTCTTTCCCCCCCCCTTTCATTCGTTTCCTCGCAACGACATCTCATCCTAGCCCCCGTCAATTCGTTTCTGAGCAACCATCGATTCGACTGAGAAGTCTCTTTATCCTTCTGTATCCACTCAGTAAAAGTGTAGCGCAAAAACGAAGCTATACAATTATAAAAATTATAATTTACATATATTCTCTCGACCAAAGACAATTAGCTCAGACTTGTTCGGACACTAAACGACGCGGATAAAAGACACAGTAAAAGGGAGTGAAGCACGTATTTCGGGTAGGGTAAGCGACTGGATAAGCTGGTGTTTTGATGTATCGTGTGGGGGTAGTCAAGGCATCTGTGAGAAGGGGTTGAAAGTGCATTGGAATAACAGCAGAACATCAATAATGTGAGAAATCCAACATTTGAGAAATAAAATGGGGGTTAACCTGTTTGGCGAAATGCAGTGGATAGATGGGCGGTTGACACGCATTGGAAACATCGGGAAGACGAGAAAGGAGTACGGTAGGACAGATCAATAGAAAGAAGATTACGGTAGGGCGGATATCCATCAAAAAAGATTTGCATTGCCTCGGAACACATTTTGTACGAAAGATAGCTGGGGCCGGCAACAAAAAGGTAAAACAAGGGATTGGAGACAAGACCGGGAAATAATAATGATTGGGTCATGGCATCTAAATCAATCAATAACTGGTGATCCATTGATTTTGCCCTGTGAAAATGGGCAATTTAGAATGAATGGGAATTGGGCGAGCAGAGAATCGAAAATGGCTGACATTGTGGAAGGGATGGATAGGGATAACAATTAACAAAAAAGCAAAAACATGTAATCGATAACCTTTGATAGAGCATCTAGATCAATTCAGTGCCTAACGGATAAATTTCAACTACGGAATTGAACTTCTTAACTAGTTTAGTCTCTGTACAAGAACATGCTAGACCGAAGAGTGGAGATTAACAGAAGGGATACGGTAATAATATGGCATCTAAGAGGTAATCGATAACGGGCGGATTACGGTCATGCCCGTGTCGCAGCTGCTGCTGCAGCCCACCGGTGCTATCTGCAGCAATTGCAGCGCATATTCGTCCAGGAGGCAGGGCCAATCCCATTGGTCACGGCCGCTTTCGAGTTAACGTACTCTCCCTGAAACACAGAATCACTAATCCGAATAATACATACCGCAGATTCCCGTTACATCACATCATCAATATTTCAAAGTTATCCCCTCATCGGGCACACCAGTGAGATATTATAGGAAAGTGAGCGAGTCTACCGAATTCTAATAGTACCGTATCCCCCAGGCTACCGTACCTTGATGACGAGAGTGGGACACTGCTCGAGTACGTGGACTCCGGCGCAGTACGGACACGAGGGCGCATCGGGCGACCGCGGAAGGGGAGGAACGTACACCTGCAGAATAGTATAATCATATTTGTCCTGATATCAGGCAAGCGGATGGCAGATTACAAAGTTGAGTACATTTTAAGAGGATCCACTGCGGGCCCTCAAATAATGGAAAGATGATAGGAAAAAAGATATATTTATTTGAAACAGGAGATTCCCAACAATCAATAAGGGAGAGCAATTAATTGCTTTTAGAGATCAGCGTAACCCCGACTCCCCATTTGGAATTAACCTTGACCGGATTAAATTTTTGGAGTCTATCCCAAGAAAACATTAGCGGTTGGAATTGCCTGCATTCTTGAGAACTCATTGGAACCACAATATTCCCGGTTCATTGTACTAAAAATATTCACAAACTTCAACCTCTGATAGAAGACTTGCCACATCCACATCGAATAATCATCTCTACTCACCGTGGGCAGTATTCCCAACGCGAGATCGTTCATATTCGGGTCATCAGTCGGTTCGTCCATCCTTCTCCGTCTCGTTACGGGCGCGTGATTGACGGGAGCAGACGAGAGCTGCCCAGAGAATATCCGCGTCTGTAAATTGGTTGATTGTCTAATTACTGATTAATAATTTATTATCTTAGTAATGGCTTCACATTATTGAGACGGAATTGCGATGAATTGTTCTGTTCTATGGCCCGGGTTCCTATTAGTGCTTGCTCCACACTCACACTACTCTAGTTCTGCCACCGCAACGCGACTTCCCCTGGTCGAATAGAGCTTTATTTCAAAAATATAGAATTGTTTTGGATTCAGTGATTCCTGTACATCCAGGCTACTCTAGTTCTACCATCGCAACGCGACTTCCCCTGGTCGCTCCGAGAATAAGAGTACTCACATCGGCAAACTCCTCAGCAAACTTGACATCGAGCAGCATGCGGGCGGGCAGATTGGCCAATTCCTCGATGTAGTTCCGCATGGAGAGATAGTTCTCGGCTCGAGGGAAGTACGGTAGGGCACGATCCTTGTCCCGCTTCTCCATACCGAACACGTCTAGTAACTGCAATAATGAACTTAAATTGATATTCCATCTCTACCGAATCGTATTACAATATAAATTCAACCACATCGAATACACCAAGAATCAGTAATAATCAAATTCAATAGATACCTTTCATCTACCGTATCCCACGTTTTATATCCGTGAAAAATCGATATCACAAAATCTACCGTACCCGTCTATGCATTTCGTGCATCTGCTTGATCGTCCGACACGCGTACGTCATCATGCCGTCCGTCCACAGCAACTGAAAACATTATTGAATTCATTTTTTTTTAATTTTATATTTGAAAAACCGTCTCAAGGTCCATTAGCGATTTTGAAAGGCCTTCATCTTGTCATCCTATCACAACACGAATATTGCAGGACGAAATAAGAACAATATAGGTAAAGATTAAAATTAACAGGCATCTTATAGTATTTTAGCGAGAATAAACACAATGAGAAGACTGGATGTTCATCAACATAGGTTTCTTGTCATCCCTGCATGACACGAATATTGCAGGTCGAAATAAGTGGTGGGAATATAGATTGAGATCAAAGCAAGAAATAGTATTTTGGTGAGAAAAAAACGACTTGAGAATTCTGGATGGTCATAGACAATTCTTCTCTTGTCACCCCATCACAACATGAATATTGAGGGTCGAAATAAGAACCAAGCATAAGGGAATAAATCACTCACCTCCAACACCACTTCGTGCTCCTCCTCCTTGCACTCGAGGCAGTGCATGCACTGAAATAGGGAATAGACAAATCCATCTACCATTTGGGCCGATAAAATCCATAATCAATCCTACAGTAACCTGTCTGCCGTATTTAGTATTCCAGCCTACCATCCATCTTCTGTAATGACCGATAAAATCAATAACCTTCTCTACAGTAACCAGTCTACCGTATACCTTTATCGTGGGGGCGAGTTCCTCCTTCGATTGCCCCTGAGTGTAGGGGATCAGGTCGTGCAGCGCCGTCTTCAGACGGTCCCGCATCTGAATGGCCGAATTGGGAATAGGGAAAAAAGAAAGTTTGAAAAGTAGTAAATATGTTTTGAGAGGAAATATTCCCATGTGATCAACGACCTAAAATTGTGCTCCTCTTGTTCCAATACTTGAACAAAAACAAACCAGGAGGGAATAAAATACTAATTGGAAATTTACCTAAGCGAAACGCAGTCAAATCATTGAGGCATTTTTTCCTGAGTTTGATCTATCATCATAACAGAAACCTCACTGGACATAATTTCCCAAGCGAGTACTCGATTTTTTGTTACCAAAAATGGCTACATCAAATACTGCCTCCCCAACTTATTCATTTGACCTACCAATAAAACACAAATTTCGCAAGTTCAATAGGACCCCCCTCACCTTTGCCAGCTCCATCTGGGCATCAACGGAGAATGCTGGATGGTGCAGGGAGGTCACCACCATCGCAAGCACCTCCTCCGTCTGCGACTGCACTTTCTCCTCCTGAATGATTACTGGGTTATAATCTGCCCCTGTAGCCTCAAACAACCGGGAATATCGATTAATCGTTTTCTGATTTTTTGGGGTATTGAAACATCATTAGCCTCAAACAACCGGGTATAACAAATAATCGCTCTCTGAACACTTCTTTGATGGTTCTCTGATAGCGTGTACCACGAGGAAATGTGTTTTCCCCGTTCCATTTCGATGACAAAAAACGGGGAAACACCATGGTGTCGTCAACAATCTTCAAATGCAGTCGCGACCTCCCGCGACTATTACCAAAATCATACTCGCATTCAGACTACTTTTGTACTTCGTTAGCCAAGCAGGCTCAAGAAACAAACGATATTAGCAATACTCACATTCTTTCCGTGCTGCAATCGTGGGAGGTCCTGCATGAACTTGCGCAGCTGTCCCAGAAGGACGCTGGCGCTCTGTCGATTGCACGGAGTGAGAAGGGAAAGGGTGGGCAAGTACATCTCACGCTGTCGCTCAACCGATTCCCTGCAAGGGCAGAGTTGGGAGCCTCATCCCACTTCTTTCAATAGAATGACCACGGGAGATCGCGGTTTCACGCATAGCACTTGACCGGAGAAACTAATAAACGTAGATTTGACGATGATATTGAATTATATTCAAAATAATTACCTTACAAATACGCGATAGTCGGTAGGTTGATAAAAGCATAATCAGAAAGGACCAGAAAGGCGCTCACTTTATCACAACAGCCTCGAGACTTCTCGGATTGTTTATCCGTCGTTCGTACGATTCCGTCGAGGAATTCGCGTGCGCTGTCGACCCCCGAAGCATCGCCTCCATTAATTTGCGCTGCAATGAATGAATGAATAATTTTTAAGAATGAGACCGTGGGCGCATTGTCCCAAACCCTCCCTCTACAAATACAAATTAGCAATGGAACACGAAGTTGACATATTTTGGGTTCGTGAGCAATTCGTCGGATTTCAATAAAAAAATGTTTTGGATATTTTCAAACGACTAGAACCAGGCCGTGCATTGGCGCAAATGATCCCCCACAACTACAAAGCAAACACGGAGTTGACAAATTAGAAATAAATTCCAAAAAGAATGTCCTTATATCCAGGAAATATTTTTTAGCTTCCACATCACAAATGTCCCTACTCTCGTCGAGCATAGAGAATTGATAAATATTCTAATTCCTCTACCTGTACAGGCGTGAGAAGGGAGACCAACTCTCCTAAGGTCTCCATCTTTCTCCACTCTTTCAATCGGGCGAATTTCTCCACGAGATCATCGTCCACGGAGAGATCCACCTGGCATTCGTGATCGCGCATCGGCCTGAAAATTAATTATTGTAATATATTAATAGTAAAAAAAAAAGAATAAGAACCGGCAAAATTCTAGCATGGTTGTTCCACTGGATAAAGGAACGAACGCAGGACGAAAAGGAATGAAAATTCATGGTCAAAACATGGAAGATTGAATTTCCCATTTTCGTCGAAAACAACACGCACATCGCTGCTTCACAATAACAGATCTATGGTCCGTTTTTTCATCTATGATCAAGGAATCCATACTTACGACTGCTGATAGAATCTCAGATAAAAAGATTAGTAGAAGAAATCTTAGAAAACTGAGTATGCTGTCGAATCGTCTATGGTTTTTTTTCCTGTTGAAAGTACCTCCAAAAACTGAGTGTGCTTTCTTACGAAGTTTCGTCGGCCTTTTTCTCCACCACGTCAATCAATACTTCTCCAACTACCGTACTATCAATGTGGAATACCGTACTTTTTCTTCTCATGATGTCTCTTCTCTAGATCACTTCCACTGCATTGGCTACTGCTGGCCGTCTCACTCGTCCCGGCCTTTCTGTTGTTCGCCTTCTTTGGCCCCACGTGGCCATTCGAGATCCCATTCGATATCGCGCATCCATTCGAAACGCCCTGAACACAACATTTAAATAACGATCAATCGAAAATCACAGCCCTCTAAAAGTTCACCTTAACGGCAGGCAACATACGGCCCAGGCCTCATGGCTTATTACAATTCTTTACTAAATACACTCGCACTGTTGCATACTCACATTAATTTTGGTTGTCAAACCACTGTTGATTGTTGAGGGGGTTCCGGGCTCTTTCGAATGGCCATTCTGATGCTTACTCTCAGCAACAGTCGACCCATTCTGCTGACTTCCTCCAGTATTTTTCTTCTTAACCATCGCTGCCTGCGGGAGGAGGGAAATCGATAAATCTGATTGATTAGAGGAGTAGAAGGAATATTACTGGCAGGTATCACTGAGGGTCTGATAACCACTGATAAGATACACACTGGAAGGCAGTTGGGTGCGATCTATTTATACATTAATGATATGAGATTCAATTATATACCAGAATACAAGCGAGTGACCTGACATTGGTACAAATTACTCGTGTGAGAACATTTACAAATGTAACACAACATAACACAAGTTGGGTACTATCAATATTACTTTACATTATGATAAGTCTCGAAGGTGAATCTGATTCCCTTCTCTTCTTTCTCATCCGACGACGCAACCTTTTGGAAGTTCTCCCAATTGATATCGGGCATCTTCACATCAGCATCGAAACTGCAAAGTAGGCGCCCTTTCTTGTTTTCATCTCGCATCTATTGTGATTCAACAATCGTGATTCGCCCAAGTGGTGGAAGAAAGGAAGTAATAACTCGGCCAACAACTGACACTTCCATAGAACGCGGGCTAGGATGAAACTCGGTAGAGGTAGGACAGGCAAATACTCTATTCTATCCAAAGAGGATGATGCGTAGGATTAGGTCTATGCTGGTTTTGCTTAAGATAAGGCTACTTCGATTCAGGAATTAGTTACAGCAACTCACTTCTGATGGATCTTGGTGATCTCGATGGTGCTAATGATCTCTTCGTCCAATCCCCACTTGTAGATCTCGGCTCCTCCGATGTTCCACACTCGCTCAATTTCTCCTTTCTCCACCTTGGGAGTCAGATCACGCATCACATTGTCAAAGCTGTTTCTCACCTGCAATCAATTCAATTAATGCGGAAATAAAGACGTTAATAAATACAACAAAGACAATTAAGCCAATCTATTGATTCTTCACCTTTTGCGCACAAGTTTGACGAGGAAAAATATGATGATAAATATGTGAACTCACCCAATAGTTCTGTTGTGTCTCTTCCGGCAGCGTTTTACTCAGAACAATGTTGAGTCTATCTCCGAGAGGCTTGAACTTGGGCGGAATGCTCTCCCAGCACTTTCTGCCCATTATAACGGCATTGCGCTGAAAACGAACGAGCGTGTTACGAGCAACAGAACACTATCTCAACTATTTTACGATAGAAAAAGATGGCAAGTACCTTGGAAGAGTCGTTGACTTCAGAGGTTTTCTTTTTGAAGTGATCCATGTCTTTGGAGAGCTTCCACGGGATGACGCCGTTCTTGCCGATGCCATCAGCCGCGTCAACAGCAACGATGAGGTCCATCATTATACCATACTTCATTCTGAATAAATAAATGATGAATTTTAAAAACAATAAAGCGCGAAAACTCATTGTAACAAAAAGTTTGAAAAAAGTTTAATATTTCATTACGCGAGTTACGTAAAATTACGGTTTTAGCGTAACCAACCTAATATTTTTAGGGGTATGCAGTAATCATCGTATTTAGAAACAATTACAGTAACAACACGAAAAATTAGGAAATTAAATAAAATTGTATTTAACTATTTAAAGCGAATCAAGGAAATCGAACAACGTAACTGTTTAATTGTTCAGCCACTCGCCGGCCCTGCCCATTCTCTGCAATCGATGATGGAACCGTCGTGGACGGATTTGGAGATGTAATCGGGGGAGGAGGATGGGGGCTAAAGCGACAAGAGAGGGGCGATTGTTTGTATTCCGCCTCGTCAGGAGAAGAAGGGAGGGGGGCGTTATAGTCAACGAAGAAGAGTTGTCTCTTCCCCCTCTCCACTCTAACTCGTTCCCTCATTTCTCCCTCTCTTTCTCTCTCCTTCCGATCAGCCTCTCTAGCCGTCATTTCGATGTAAAGTGTGCTAGCCGAGAGCCCATCGATTCCCCATTTTCAATCCATGATTTATGATCTGTCATCGCCATAATTACTGCAATTAGTGCTCGTGCTGATAGCCCATTGTGATACGATACCGTGTTCCTTTGTTCCGGTTTTTGCGTGTATTTATTCCTTTCTTCCTCGCTACTCTCTCATATGACTTGCATGATCGTGTGCAAAATCAAGCCTTCTACAGAACAACAATGACCGATGCAATCGAATTGATGAACATTGTCAATAGGGCCGTCAAGGCAGGCGAATCGGGCACAGGTAAATGATCAAAGGTCAACTACCAGAGATCAAAGATCAGCTTCAGGACTTCTGGAGTCCATCAACACTCTGTGCTCTCATCTGCGCACTTTCGGACAGCAGATCGAGCTGACAAACAAAGGTGATGAGATTAAGAGAAGCTCTCTTCATTGTGCGCACTATCTCGCTTTGTCTGACCGATTAGAGAGCACGGAAAAGGGAGAGTGCTTTCGAGTGAGATATCGATTTAGAGCAAAAGGAGAACAATCAAGTGGTCAGAGAAGCGAGAGTTAAAGTGAAATTGAGAGAGTCAGATCATTCCTCGAAAAAAAGATGTTAATCGCATTGGACAAGCGTACGACTTTCGCAATCAATAAACCGTAACTAATCGATAACCTGCAGGCGCTCTGGATACCGTATTCGTGTCGCTCAGGCAAGCGGCGTGCCGGGATGCCGGACAGCTCGGAAAGGTATTCGAATTGACTATCTAAGAATCTGCAAGAATCTTGCTAAGAAAAAACTTCTTCGTTGAAATTTCTCTGCAGAAAGTTCTCATACTGACAGTGAGGAATCAAAAAGAAGAAAATGGAAAAAAATCTTATCATGAGAAGCTTGACATAAAATGCAGATTTTTGATGGGTTGATGACATAATCCAGTCATCTCAATAAATTTTTCGTCTGCACATCTTGGCACACGCCCATTGTATTTTCTTTACGCCCAAAAAGGGTGGTGCGAAATGAGCAGGCGACATGGAGAGAGTAATGATAATTCGAATAAATTCAATACTGTTTGAGATGAGATACTGATGTGGAGTGTGAAATAAGTATTCCCCCAAACGCTAATTCAAATTCAATTCTTCAGGCTGCTCGTCTCCGTCTGATGCAGTTGATCGAGTTGCGAGCTATGAAATGGCGACCGAATCTCTCCCATTCCTCCTATTATTCCAAACACATCGACACCACATCCATTCCCTCCTCGTCCACTTCTCCCGTTCCTCCCGTCCATCAACCTATGCAACCCCATCAGGTTAGTGGGTTGAGAAGAGTCCCGAGAATTTTGATAGCATGGGGTGGTGAAATGATTTAGAATTGGTAGAAAATGAGAATGAAGATTGATTCTCTTCATACGGCGCAGCTTCTCATTGATCGGACGAAAGCTTTAGTGGAATGAAGAGTCGAATTATTCATTCTTTCAAACCTAACTCATGAACACAGAATCCTGAAATATTCCATAATCTCCCAGACTTATCTATCAGACAGAATACACCCTGTCGAATCGAGACATTCTATCATCCATCCTTCAGCAACCGCTCATGTCTCCCATGCTTCCCATGGTATCGCCACTGCTTCCGACCCCCGTCCATCTACGGTAGGTACCGTATCCTAGCCTCGTGTCAAGGAAATGACTCTCCTCATTTCGCCTGATTTATCTATAAAACTAGCCTTACCAATGGGCCCATCTATCTTGTCTTCACTTGACGTCGATACACTTTTCCCTTTTACCGCATATTTTGTATGCCATGGCTTCTTCCCTCTGATCGGCGAGAGACTCTGTGAATTGAAGAAACCATTGCAGTATCCTACCGTATCCTTACCGTATACCTTATCCCCTTCCAGATCCCCTCAACTCCTCCCTCACACCGATCTTCCTATCCCCATTCCTTCGCCTACCTTCTACCTCCTTCCTGCCCTTGCCAATATGGGCATCTTCCCATTCCTCGGACCTCATCCAATGCTTGAGAGACTGCCTAAGAAGCCGGCCAAACCAGTTCTGAGGTACGTTATCAACATCAGCACATCTTACAAGAACCTTCAACTATGCACGAAATATTATTCTTTCATGGGCTTTGATGCGAAAAAATACGAGGATTCTATAAATTAATTATCCTCCAGAGATTACGGTACTTTTCCAGGGAGGAGATCACGATCAGGAACGCGGATTCAGGCAAATTGATGGGTGTGAAGGGTCGCAGAGTCGCACTTGTCGAACAGATCTCCGGCAGTGTCATCTCATTCCAGAAGGTATCGTCATCCTACAGTACAGTAATCACCTGAAAATTCAATATTGTTGCAATTCTTTCAAACAATACGCCTACCGTATTCCTAACATAGGTTCCACCCTTCTTCAATAACCTACCGCAATCGATTCCCATCTACCGTAATCGATTCCCTTCTACCGTAATCAATTATCATCTATAGTAATCGATTTTCATCTACCGTATCCTATCCCATCTACCGTAATCCTCTCATCAGGTGACCGATCCAAAGTCGAAGGCGCGTACACTCACCATCACGGCCTCCGATCAGGAATCAATCGAGAAGGCCAAATCACTCATTGAGGATACCATCAGAAGGAACGCGTCCCCTGTGACAGAGGACAGGGATCCAATCCAGGTATTTTATACTAAATATTCAATCCATTTTCCCTTCACGGTAGGACGGCTACCGAGTAGTGATAAGAATTCGTCTTTTCAATGAATCTTCATTGTGATTCACAATTTGTGGGTCTTCAGTGTGCGGTTTCACTTGTGTCTTCTAAGAGGCGAAATAAAGAGACACATTCTTCATTGTGACAGTCCTACTACAAAGCTAACCTGTCAGAGTGTAATCGATAACCTACCGTAACCCTTCTTCTAGTCTTCATCGATCGCTTCAGGACACAACCTACACTCGTGAGCAACTGATGGCCCTCCGAGATGAATCGCAATTCTTCGAATCAAAGGCCGAAATTGCCATTATCGCTCCCGAACTTCTTGTCAATCCATAATCGAGCTTACTACCGTATCCCCTAGTCATACCATCTACTTACTGTGATTTCTTTCCCTGTGCCTTCCCTCCAGACTTACCACAAGATTTGCCTTCCTTTCTGTTTTGCTCAACCACTCCAAAGGGATAAAATATTTATTCTTTAGCATCAGACAATCACAGACCACTCAATCACAAAAGGCATCCAAATCCACAATAAAAAGTGATCATCTAGATAGGGAACTTTGATGAAATTTTTAGCACTCTTGGTCACATTATCGAGTAAATCACCACGATTTATGAGGCCAAAATCTATGAGAATATTGTTAATTTAGGACTAAAAATATAACAAATAATAGTGAGAGACGAGCGGACGTATGAATGGGCTAAGCAAGTGGGGGAAAATATCTGTAGTCACACCCTAATATGATGGAATTTCAAGAGAGAGGGAAAGCACTCACACACCATACACACAAACGAAAGAATCAGTGAGGAGACTATGCAAGAGGATGGTTAGACGAGGTGAGGGGAGATTACGGTAGTGAGCAATCGAGTACTGAACAATCTGAATACGAATGAAAATATTGTCTGTATATGAAAGTAATACCAAACAAGCGTACGATACAAGCTGATCTACGACAGAATAACATGGGATTTGAGAGAATTGTTGTACACTGAGCCTGAGTAGACAGAGAAAGAGAGACTAGGGCGGGATGGGCTTGATACGAAAGGACTGCAGTGGGAAAAAGATATGAGCGTCGCGAGCCGAGACATTAGCAGATTGAAATACGGTAAGATTAGGGTATGGGAGATGGGGAAGCTATCGAAAGACTAGTCGAAAGAATAGTAAGGACACACCAAGTCATATCTACAGAAAGAAGGAGGGGAAGAGGTCGATCGATCGATATGAGGGATCCATACCGTAGTTAGGTCGAGGACGATCCCTCTTCCTCCATATGCTCTCCGAGATCGGACAGCATCGATTCACCGCGTGGATCCATATTCGATGCCCAGTGGAAGTTGAGCAGCGCCTTGTCCGTATCGCCCAGTCGCTTGTGCACCTTAATTTTATTAAGTTAAGTATAAAAAATATGTTCTTTAATTTATTTATTAATTATAATTAATTAATACCTTTCCGAGCAGGAAGTAGACGTTCGCCTCGTCCGATGCACGCTCCTGCAGTGCATGAATGATGAATATAAACATTGCACAAGAATTTTTAAAAAATGTGCCTCCCCACTCCAGTGTTTCACAACTAGGTTATGCCCTGACGAGCTCTTCCACTACCGATATCATCTCGAGTTGCTCACGGTATACGAATTCCTCCTATCTAACAAGACATGTGCTCCATTCGTCACTCCAATGTTTCACCATCACATTACACACTGGCCTCGTAAATTATCGAAGATAGTTTGGGAACTTCGTTGTCGAAATCGTCTTATCCTGTTTCCAGATTTCCAAATAGCAAATCCCGTAGTTCCGTGTTTCATCAATGGCATATACGCTCACAACCACTCCTTTCACTTCACGGTTTCACCGTGATAGTATACCTAGTCTATTCCAATATCGATAATGTGTCGCTCAGTTCCGCTTTTAAAAATCTCCCGATCTAATCCCTCAACTTCCGTGTTTTACTAACACCTTAACCCCCCACAACCAGAACTAGCCTCGATTTCAAATTGCTTCTTTTTTTAACAATCTCCGCTACTCTTCTCACTCTAAGGTTTCAACGCTATAGTATAGTCTTGCATACTCTACCAACAACAATTCATATTCTCTCTTCCCCTCAAATGAAACAATTCCACTCCTCTCACCTTCAACTTCTCGAGCACTCGCAGACTGGCCGAGTAGTCGCGCTGGTCGTACAGGTACCGGGCCTGAGAATTGAACATTTGTAATTTTATTATTTATCAATTATTCCACGAATCATGCACCAAATCGTACAAAAATGTATGCAGTGAAAAATCGATGGCCGCATTGCTACCGTGCGATATGATGTAATAAACATCGATAGCCTGATAGCTATTGTATCCCCTACCGTACCTTATGGTAGTGGGCGGCGACCGAGTGGGGGTCGATGCGCAGCGCCTTCTCGATCACGAGTAGTGCACCGTCGATGTCGTTCTGAAGAGCAGAGAATAGGTTGTTTAGACCGGATGTAGAGGGAATATTGAAATTAACCCACACATCGCTCCTTTAGCAACATTGTGTAACCCAGGACTAGCGGGTTTTCCAATACAGTGCTTCTTATTAATATTTTTTACTCGACAGAGAGCAAGGAAGCTATGGAATTGAAATTTCACAACATCATTCGAATATCATTACAACATGAAACCCTTACACCGTGGGGGATTTCATAGTATATTTTAGTGAAGTTCATCCTAAGTACACTTCAGTGCTGCACTGTAGTTACTATTTGACTTCATTATGAAACCAGAAATCCGGATCTACGAAACCAGCCGTCCCACCAACCTTTGCGTGCAGAATGGACGAAAGGGCGCAGAAGAGCACTGAGTTCTGAGTGTTGATCTCGATCGCCTTCCCAATGTCCAGCTAAAAAATAATCGAATAAGGGAAATATATTCAATAATTGATTTCGGTAATACCGAAGGATTGACATCTGAAGCACAGTAACTACCATGTCTCATTGTAAAATACCATACTCTATGAATTACCGTAACCAAAGTGTTCAAAGCACACTAGCCTACGGTATTCCCTACGACTACCGTAACCGACCTGTGCGAGATTGAGCTGTTCCTTCTTCTGGTGCACCATCGCCAGTCCGTAGTAGGCACGGTAGTCGCGAGGGCGTACGCACAGAGCAGCACTGCAATGACGAATAACCACTTATTACAGTGAAAATATTATTTAAGAGCCTATACATCAGTGTGTGTGTGTGTGTACTTGTATTTCCAATGCCCCCAAAAACCACATTTCGCGGTCTTGCAATCCTTTACGAAAATCTTTTGCATACATGCAAATAGAGAATCCATTGTAACAATGCCTATTCTTTATTGCAACAATCACCAATGAATAATTCACTCACAAAGACAGCCAAACCACTTTGATCATTCTCACTATCTCCCACACTTCGTTGCGGTTGTCGCATATTAATGTCAAACGGTGAGCCTATCATTATACCTCGAATACCGTGATCCATGATACTGTAGCTGTCTGGAAGACTCACACGGGAATTCGATTTGTTGCTGCTGCGCACTTTATAATTCTGTTCGCAATAGTTGTCCACATCGATGGTTTCATTAATGATCACGTGGTACGGTAGGATACTGTTGCCTAATATCGATCGAATCACTTCAGGTCGACATAAAAGCTCAATGCCTTCATCACCGCAGGTCAGTTTGCGATAGGGCTTCTGACAGAATCATGCTGTATATTCCAATTCAGTCGACTTGTTACCAAGGAAATTGATAACTTTATTGATGGAATATCTCTCTTCCTTCTTTCATTCGGCCATTTCGTCGCAATCATAGGTGGGAGTACTGTATCTTAAATATCAGAAAGCAATCAATAACCTCAGCGTGCTTACACAATAGCCTCTTGTGGCTAAGCGTATGCTGCTACAAGATAATGTTTCTGCTTACAATGTTCATGACTCTTGCGCAAGGAATGTCCGGATATATCGAAAAGTGCCGTAACTTGTTCACAGTAATTATTAAAATATCATTCTAGATGTTTTAACATATTTACTCTCTTCTGCGTTGCCCATCTAGGAATGACGATTGGCCTCTTCTATCTGCATATCCTCTTCATATATGTAAGATTGATCTTTGATCTCTCTTTTGATCTTTGTTCTCTTCAGACTCATCGAGGGACCACATTCTATCAATGGATTCCAATGAAGATTCGAGAGATCTATCTGTCATTGGCCAATAAGAATATGCATCCAAATGATCATCTGATTGGAAATATAACCGGAATCGAATATAAGAAACGAAGGCATGAGAGAATTCCTCTGCTAGAGGAAGATCAAGAAGAGTTCGAGAAACTGACTACAAAGATTTCTGCAAAGGGATGAAGAAGTCCCTCACAACTCCCATAAAAGACAACAATCATCTCATCCGACACGATAAAAGTTCATCTAATTGTTAGGTTTAATGTGTAAATTACTCCAAAGATATGAAAGCATATATTTTCGTATCCGATAATGTTATTCAAAGAAATAGTCAGTTTTTTTGCAAAGTTGTCAAGCTCGCTTTAATGTTTGATTTAATTGTCTGAGGACATGTAAATAGATCATCCATTATAACAATGTCCTTTCTTTATTGACACAATCAACAATGATTAATTCACTCACAAAGACAACCACAACAACATTGCCCATTCTCACTATCTTCCAAACTTCATTGCGGCTGCCTCACGACAATGTCAAACGGTGATACTATCGATATACCTAGGATACAGTAATTCAGGATACTGTAGCTGTCTGGAAGACTCACACGGGATATCGATTTGTTGCTGCAGCTCACTTTATGATGTTATTCGCTATGATTGTCTACGTCGATGGCTTCATTCATGATAATGTGGTATTGAAGGACACTGTAACCTGACATCGACAGAATCATTTCAGATCGATGTGACAGATCAATGCATTGATCGCAGGTCAGTTCGGTACCGGGATATTGTATCTTCTATTTCAGCCGCCTTCTCACGATGGAAATGGATAAATCTTTTGTTGCGATCGGTCTCTTCATTCTCGCATTCGGCCATTTCGCCGCTATCCTAGGTGGGAATACTGTTTTTTGATGTATCACTATCGGAAACCAATGGTTATTCTCTTGTCAGCGTGCTTTCATAATGATCTACTGTGGCTGGGCCTATTTGGCTACAAAATAATGTTTCTGCTGACGATATGCACGACTCTTGCACAAGGAATGTCCGGATATATCCAAAAGTAAGGTAATTTTTTTAAAGTAATCTTAAAATTTACTTTTCAAATGTTTCAACAATTTTATAATGTTCTGCGTCGCCCATCTTGGAATGGTGATTGGCCTCTTCTATCTGCACATCCTCTTCATATATGTCAGATTGATCTTTGATCTCTCTTGTGATCTTTGATCTCTTCAGACTCATCGAGGGACCACATTCTATCAATGGACTCCATTGAAGATTCGAGAGATCTATCTGTCATTGGCTAATAAGAATAGACATCCAAAGGACCATCTGATTGGAAGTATAATCGGAATCGAATATAAGAAACGAAGGAATGAGAAAATTCCTCTATTAGAGGAAGATCAAAAAGAGTTCGAGAAACTGATTAAGGAGACTTCTGCAAAGGGTTGAAGAAGTCCCTAACCGCAGCCATAAAACACAACAACCATCTCATCCGACACGATAAAAGTTCATCTAATTGTAAAATTTAATGTGTGGCTTAATAATAATACATGCAAATAGAACATCCATTGTAACACAGCCTAAGCAATATTGAAATACATTAGGACTGAAACATATATTCACGAAAACAGGCAAATAATCCTGGCCATTCTCTCTATCTCCCACACTTCATTGCGGCTGTCACTCAACAATGTCGAACAGTAAGTGTGTTGATTAACGACGGATACAGTAATTCAGGATACTGTAGCTGCCTGGAAGACCCACAAGGAATTTCGATTTGCTGCTGCCGCTCACTTTATAATGTTGTTCGCTATACTTATCTATGTCGACGGTTTCATCCATGATAACGTGGTACTGTAGGATACTGTAGCCTGACCTCAACAGATAAAGTTCAGATCGATTTGAATGATCAATGCATTAATGATGGCAGGTTAGTTAACGATCGGGATATTGTATCTTCCATTTCAGTCGCCTTCTAACCATGGAAATGGATAAATCTTTTACTGCGTTCTCGCTCTTCATCCTCGCATTCGGCCATTTCTTCGCAATCACAGGTGGGAGTACTGTCTTACAGTATCAGTATCGGAAAGCAACCAATAATCTCAGCGTGCTTCCATAATAATCTACTGTGGCTGGGCGTATTTGGCTACAAAATAATGTTTCTGCTGACGATATGCTTGACTCTTGCGCAAGGAATGTCCGGATATGTCCAGAAGTGCCGTAATGTGCATGCAGTATTCGTTGTAATTTTATTTAAGATGTTTCAACAATTTTTCCCTTTTCTGCGTCGCCCATCTTGGAATGGTGATTGGCCTCTTCTATCTGCACATCCTCTTCATATATGTCAGATTGATCTTTGATCTCTCCTTTGATCTTTGATATCTTCAGACTCATCGAGGGACCACATTCTATCAATGGATTCCATTGAAGATTCGAGAGATCTATCTGTCATTGGCTAATAAGAATAGTCATCCAAAGGACCATCTGATTGGAAATATAATCGGAATCGAATATACGAAACGAAGGAATGAGAAAATTCCTCTATTAGAGGAAGATCAAGAAGAGTTCGAGAAACTGATTAAGGAGACTTCTGCAAAGGGTTGAAGAAGTCCCTAACCGCAGCCATAAAACACAACAATCATCTCATCCGACACGATAAAAATTCATCTACGATTTAATGTGAATTGTTTTCCCTAAAAGACAACAAGTCTTGTCAACCAGGAGCGATTTTATTCTAAAATAACACCTATGTAACTACTGTTTCACCATTTCTCTAAAAACCCAACCTCAAGAGAATCATTGATGAATCGGTGATAATTCGTATAACTTCAAAATTATCTTCATGGCCGATTCTACAGCAGTTTCAACGTTTCCTAACGGCCTTGCACCATAAAACATCCATCCAGTTTTCTTTTCGTTTCTAAAATAACACCAATCCGACTGCAGTTTCACCGTCTCTCTAAAGAACCTCTCACATCATAAATGGCTGTTCTACTCACCGGAACGCCTTCCCTGCCTTCTCCAACTCCTCCATCTCGATCAGCTCGCAGCCCAGCAGCGTGTACGAGTACACGAAACGCGGATTCAGCTTGATCTGCAATCCGTATCATCCTTTTTTTATATTAATTATTCATCTAATCTAAATTCGTTTCACCACCTATTACACTGCAGTTTCATCCCTTCCTTATAACAGGCAGAAATTAGCACACTTAGTAGTAACAACTTAGAGAATCGATAACTTCACAACCACTAACCGCTCTCTCGAGACACTGGACGGCCTGTGAGTGCTGCTTGGCGAGTGAGAACGAGTTGGCAGCTGCACACCACGACTCGGCACGATCCTTCGCACGAGAAGTGAGAAGGGTGGCCAGAGAGGAGAGCGCGTGCGTGTCCTGAACGGATAAATAGTTGATTGGATTCAGTTCATAAATGGTGCACTACTGTTTCGCTGGGTTCTAACATAGTGAACGGTTAGTGATACTTGATTGTAGTCAAAAATCAAGTAGGCAAATATTATTATCACTATACAGTTTCAACTTCTCCCCAAAACGACAAACACACGATCGGAAACGGTTAGTCTGGCACAATTGGGAAAAAATAAAAATTCGAGTAAGCTACACTGCGGTTTCAGATTCCTTTTAACATTCGAATGCATCGACAAGTACTGCTGTAGTAGGAATTCCTATGGAAAAAAACAAAAATCAAAATACCAACCTGTTCCTGCCAGAGTGCCGTCGACAGCATCTCCATGCCGTCCACCTTCAATGGGATGCCATTAGTCATGTCCACTCTCAAATCGCAATACATTCTCGATCTCTCTGAGCGAAGAGAGGTCATAGCAGAACAAGAGATTGAGAGAAAACATAGGTCATAATCAGCATTTGCAAAAAAAATTGCACAATTTGTGTGTACACACATACCTTTAATTCACACTTAAGAAAGAGGGAGGGTACATCGAACAACAATCTTACCTTATGCGGGAATCTCTTGTGATGGCTCTCGAGTAGCATTCTCGCACTCTTGTACGCGCCCTTCTCGACCATGATGCGAGCACGTGCTAGGGTTACCTGCAATTATTAGAATGTTTATACGGTATTGATTATTTTTCAAGTTTATCTATGCATGAGTGAATATAATATGTCGCGGGGATACTACAATTAAACTTGGTATGTCATCATCAATCATCATCAAGAGGAGGACCCAGGACGGATTCTCATCGGCTCAAGTGATCTACGGTCAAGAAAGGCCCCACTCAAGAAGACTGCTTCGTGAGTTTACTCTTAACCACGCAAGTCAGGACTTCGGCGGCTGGATGGACTACTTCGATACTCAAGAGCCATCGACTAAACGCGACGGACCATCGACAACTAAAAGCTAAGAAGAAACCATCCCTTGACCCATTGTCACAGAGTGCGAAGAACCCGATACCCTTCATAATGATGCTTCCCCCCTGCAGGCACTATGCCTTGAATCAGGATAAATGTATGTATGTATGTCATCAGAGGTCAAATACCACCGGGAAAACCTCCGATGCATGCCACATTTTTGGGCCAATTTGAACAAAAATTAGAGAAAAGCATGCCACCATTCCACGTAAACAGGGTAGATTTCCCAAAACCTAGCCTCCTTACGCCCAAAATTCTGAAAATTTTGGAAAAGCACACCACATTTTGAGTTTCATGACCTGTGTATTTGACCTCTGTATGTCATATCAGGGTAAGAATATACAACTTCTGCCAAAGCCAAAACTAAAATGTCAAATTAGGAGTTCTAGTTTTTTGTTTTTTCCATCCAACCGGTTCAGATAAAATTAGTAGTTTTGAGAGCGACGGTCAAAGAGTGATCAACATATGAACAACGAGAGTGATTATTAAGTTGAGAATGAAACTCCAATCCTCAATTTCGTTGTCAATGTCAGATCATTACTGAAACTTCTTTTCCTGTCTAACGTAAACTAGAATATATGCAATCACCTGTGACGTGTCCTGTGCCTGTGGATGCATCATTGCAATCTCATTCTCCGCATCGGCCAGTTTGAAGTTCACGAAGTTGTGGTGAACGAGCGCCAGTGAGTACATTCTCTGCAATATTCAAATGTTGCATAATTTCATAAACGACAAATCCACTGGATATTGACAAATTGGCTTATCAGGTCCATACACTGTATCCTTAAAACTTCGAACTCGCTGGATCACTATGTGTTGTATAGTCATATAATGATATACAGAAATAGTAATTATTATTCACACAAGTTAATAATGTGACCTGCTGATACTACTACTGTACTCATAGTGTAATTCGTACAGAGCGACTCTCATACGGAAATCCCTGATTCCTACCGTAACCCAATTGTCGTATATTTCCGTTGGCCTACTTTTCGCCAATCAATTGAGTCAGTCGTCTCTCTCTCTCGTTGCGGCTAGTTGTTGCTGCACTTATTCTTCTGTATCTATTCTATGCTGCAATTTCTACAATAAATACTCTTCTACTGGATCTGCATA
>LS488458.1:34278-224158 GCA_900490705.1 Pristionchus arcanus | reverse complement strand
TAGTTGTTGCTGCACTTATTCTTCTGTATCTATTCTATGCTGCAATTTCTACAATAAATACTCTTCTACTGGATCTGCATATTATACTCTCGCCGCACAACCTGCAGACATAACACTATGTTATTTCTATAACACAAAAAAAGATCCATAATACTGATTCATTTTATCAACCAAGGCTTACATCGAGCTCCTAGAACATCGAATCAAATATATTTGGCAGATGTTCGAATTTCATGGCAACAATATAATAATAAAAATTGTATATTTCAAATCGATCTCAAAAAAAAATCAAACTTTTCGCTACACAATCCATTCATCCCGGTCCAGCAACATTGATTCAACTAGTCTCTTCCTACATCTAAACAAATACAGTGCATTCGCATCAAATATTTCAGCTCGCCAAGCGCTACATCCCAATCATAAAACTGTTCATCAACTAGTCACCTGGGCGATCTCGTCTGATCTGATAAATTATGTAATTCTATTCACAACGAAAGCCAAACAGCTTCATATTGAATACTTCGTCCTACCAGGACTTAACCCTATCCATAAAACATCAAACCTACTAGTTGTCACCTAGCCCAAATTGGTTACCTTTAGAATAAAATTGAATATTGAATTGAATAAATTATCAAGCTATATCTGTCATATATTGAATGCGCCATTCGATCCAAAACTAATTCCAACCATGAAATATCAAATCTTCCAGTCCTCACCTGGCAGATATTGGCCATCCTCTCGACGTCTTTCTCGCTCGCCAGCGAACTCGGCGACGATGACGCCGTTGTCGACGCTGAACGGAACATTTATTTCAAAAAATCCCAAAGCTGAATCAAACAGTTTGTCTCACCCTACCCTATATGGTATTCCCACAACAGCGAATCAACTATAGTATCCTCTGAACAATTGTATTTCATTTTTGCACTGTGCTACTGCATGCCTCACATCACTCCATCTGATTACAGACCTCATTCAATAAGCTACCTATCCCGAATCTTCGGTAGTTACTCGAAAACAGCTTGAGAATGGAACTCAATAGCGATAATAGTGAATAGTGCCAATTGTAGACATCACGCAATGGACGTCGATATTACCATCTCTCGAGCACACAGAATTATTGGAATTGAAAATTGATTTGTACTACCGTACCCCCCCCTCCCTTATCCTACCGTACCTCCAGTGGTCGGGGTGCTTCCTCCCGTGCTCTCTGCTCTCTTCGATGCAGATGCCATTGTCGATGATGAGGTGGCACGAGTGGCGACGGGAGTGGAACGAACCTTGGCCACGCGAGGAGGACGAGTTGAGGAGGTGCTCCTGATTCAAAGACTACTTACAACGAATATTTATGAGACATCTTGCTTCTAAATGGAGACTATTTTTAATCAAAAATGTAATGACCGATCTTTCAGTCACCCACAATAATTTTCCTCACCTAAACCACCTATCTGCAGCCCCACTCCTCCGCGTATCTTCCTCACATTATTTTTTTAAAGCATAAGCGTTATCCAGCTAGCCAGGATCTTGTTTCTTATTATACCGAGACCATGCAACACGAATTCACAAAAAAACCCTCCCATCAAAATCAGTAACGTCATTATTAAATATTGTTTGTGAAGAAAATGGTCTCGTACCTCGCATGTATCAACCCAGTCTTTTTTTCCTAGAGTTTCCAGATTGTGAAGCTTCAATTCACCCATTGCTCCACTACTTGACCATTAATTTTTTTGTAGCATCCACCTTGACCCTAGCAAAATACCAGTTCCATTCCTATCATACCCCTCTCCTGCATCCTCAATTCACCTATTGCTCCCCTTCTTGTATATTTGTTTCTTCGTTTGAAAAGTATCTTTTCCACCTAGCAAAGCACCAGCTTCGTTCCTATGATACCCCAATCCCGCAACCCCTATCCACCCAGTCACCTCCCTCTCCTCACCTCAACGAATTGCTGTTCCTGCTTCCGAGCGGCTTCGGTTCGGCCTTTCTCTTCGGCGATTTGCTCTCCTTGTCCGTTGTGCCGCGCGACTTCGAACTCGTCTGAACATCAGTATTATACTATGAATAAGTAGTTAACTTACAAATTTCTGCTAATACAATATCAAAACAATCTATTTTCAGTCTATTTTCATCTCTGAAGTATCTTCTGACAAGCAAAAGTGAACTATCTTGACAATATAGAATAACACAGACTCACACGCGTTAGATAATTTTATTGTGACCAAATGGAGTTCATTATTTAAGGTAGTATTGCTAACCGTTCTCTCCTTGGCGGCCCTCGCAATCGTCTGTCTCTTCGTCACTGACGTCGTCTCGTTCTCGTCGATGCGCTGACTGCGAGTCGTCGACCGAAGGGAGGTACTGTAATCAGCCGATTATCGATCGATGAACTATGGAGGTTACCGTAACCCAGAGAATCTACCGTATCCCAAGTATGCTACCGTATCCACTCACCGTCTCTCTGCCGACAGCGCCGCCGTATCTACTGCAGCCGCCTTTCTCGTTGTCTTCCTGCAATGATATTATTGTGTCAAAAATAAATTGTCAAATTCAGCCTGCGACAATCGTGTTGCAATGGATGCATTATAGACGTCTCAAAATAAACTATCATTCGATATTGATAAATTCAATAACTACTGCTCTTCTCCAACCCGGCTCGGCTAGAGCAAACAATCCCCGATAACACAAATTCACCTGGGTGCCTCAACGGTCCTCGCTGGAGCGGCAATCACCGGGGTGGAATGAGTGGGAGATAGATCGTCCTCCTCTTCGTTTTCATCATCGATATCCTCGAATTCCACCCTGGAAAGGGATTCAGAATAATCACATGTGCTTTCGGAATGACAGTTGTTAGAACGGTTTGGAATTCGTGTCGAATCACTCCGAAAGAGCTTCATAAAAATTGATTTCGGATCGATTTTCATATTTTTAAGTCCACAAATTCCAAACCGTTCCTTCACCGTGTGCTCACATTGGCGCTGAGGGATCATCGAACTCAGCATTTAACAGATCAAAGTTAATTCTCTCTCCAGTGCTATAATTCATAGGTGTGCATTAATATATACATTCAGATCATAACATAGTTAATTCTTTTTTGTGCATGAAGGTGCAACCAAAATGTGCAAACTTAAATCTCAAGTAACACAACAGCAACAAAAAAAGGTGAAATTTTCCTTACTCCTGATTCTCATCCGTAACATGAGGAGCGAACTGCTTGAGAACGGGATGGAATACCTCAGAGGGATCTTGTCCACCCAGATACAGATACTCCTGAAAATATTATTTTTTCTATTATTACACTTTTAAATGGTCATTCGTGTTTCATGTATTATGACCCATTTCGAAACCCGTTTACGCGAATTTCCGAATTCGTTTACACTGCACGCATTCGCTCAAACGAGATGGTTATCTGATTATTATGCACAATGTGTAATCCACTTATGATGATCGATTCTACTACCCACCCGTATTCCCGATTAGCAGAAGAACAGAGTGAACATGCGAATAAATTTTAAAGGAGACACATCACTAGGCTTTAAACATAGCACTGGAGCATCTGATCTTAAAGACAATATAATGCTCGAGTCGATATTTACCTGTACAGAAGACCAGTGCAGACAGTTGAGTCTGGCTGACTTCTCAGCAACTTTCAGCGCTTCATCAGTGCGACTTTCTTTGCTGTAAGCGCACAATATTATTTGTCAAATGTGAAACGGGAATCTTACCAGTATAACTTGGATAGGAGAGTGTAGGCGAAGGGAGCGGAGGACGACTGGGCAAGCACAGGATGCAAGTAGTGGCGCGAATTCGGTGTTGTGTCGGACAGTGCACGCACACACTCATCGTGTCTGAATCATTAAATTGTTAAATAAATAAGCAAAAATAAATATTTTTTTAAAGAAAGATCTTTTAATCGACAATGTGTTGCACGTTTTCGGCTGAATTTGACTGGGGGAACAAAGGCTGTAAACCAGAAAGTTAAATCGATAAAACAAGCTCACTTCTTGAGTTCGAAGCAGCAGGCCGCGAAGATGTATCGGATGCGGGGATGAGTAAGTGGATTGACAGACAACAAATGGAACAATTCCTCGAGACGACCCGTTCGGTAGTAGCAATCGGATAGGAGCAACAGCGTCTCATCCGAGTTCTCTGAAAACCATGGTTGTTAGCGGACGCTAATGACTAATAACTCGAATCGATATAAACGCGCGCCTCCTTTTACCTTGGTCATGGTTCATTTCTGCTAGGAAGAGCGCATCGTCGTAGGCGAAATGTTTAATGCAGTCGTCGATATGTTCCTGAAATTAAGCGTATTGAGTTAACAATCATATGATATTGATAAAACAAAACAACAGCAACACTTGTGGGAAAAGTGGGCGTTTACCTTGACTGAGGTGGCGAGTGGCCGCTCAACTTGGGCGACCATGGCGATTCGGAGCAGATGGACCCGTGTTCAGAAGAATTCAATGAGATCCCATGCGATACAGCGCGATAGTGACAAATGTTGAGCGCGCGCTCGAGCGAAAATCACACTGGTCAATTGGCAAAATTCCAACGTTTGAACGAATAGACTCCCGCAAAAACCATAGTACGGTAGTCAGGGAGTCGTTTGGCAGAGGTCCAACAAGCGAGAGACAGAAGCAAATGAAGAAACGGTAGACGGCGAGAGGAATGGTGGCCAAAGGGGGCGGGGCAAGGAAGAGTGCGCAACAAACGACTTTTCATTCAGAACCTCTGCTTTCGAAGCGAACCGTACACAACCGCCCGTCCACGATGTCGAGTAGTATTGTCCTCAGTAATAATAATTCCAATTCCAATTCGTGAGTTACTTCATTAATTACTTTAATTTGTGTTTATTCGATTAGTCATCATTGCCAGTCCTGATGAAAATGATAACTTGATCGCATTAGTGGATATTTTTCTCGATTTATCTTCTTGTTTATCCTCATTTCCTTCTATTGTAGCATGTCGATGATCGGTCAAAGCCACCCGTGCTGCTCCTGACGTCCCTAACACCCCCGCCAATGAAGAAATGACTAAAATGGTGAAGAACGTGGTTGCTTCGTGGGAATGGATGGCTCTCGGAAAGGACAAGGTTGGCATCGTCATCCCTGCCGACCAGGATCATCGTCAAGTCCACAAGGTACTTCCATTTTCGTCCTTTCGCAACCACTTCTTATCACTCAATCAATGTTTACGACCGATCGATCAGAGTCTTATCTAGTGTCTTTCAGTCTCGTTTCGTTGATCTTCTGGAGTTTTGTGATGAGACGATGAAGGTGAAGGAGGTCATTGCCGTCTTCGGCCGTGCTGATCTCACCGTTGCTGCTGGATTCCCTCGTACTCTTCGTTACGTTGGTTTCCGCGTTGTCGCTCCCGAGAACTTCCCCCAGACCCTCGACCCAACCACGCATTTTGCTATGACATACGTCGTTTAATTCATTGTGCAACCATCAGTTGATTCTCTATTATTATCGTTATTATTACTTCATACAAACATTCACCATCTCTTTAGTAAGCTTCCATTATTCCGCAAATTTAGAATCAACTGAACTGTAAAAAGCAAGCATTGTAGTACTTTATTCGTAAAACACCTCTGAATAAATATGTAATGCGGACACACATTTGCTGAAAGCTCTCAAACATAATTTACTTAGTTAGCCCCGTATCAACGCTTCTGAATGCGGAATGACTATCGAATGCGAGTGGAAATTGTGACGAAATACAATTAGTACAATTAAAAAGAGCAAGGGGGAACCCGGGAATCACAATCAGTGACGAACAATCGCGTATTTTACATAAGGTGGGTGTAAAGCTGTATTGGAATGGGGGGTGGTTGAGGTAGATCAGTAGAAGTAGTTGATGGCTGAAGTCGATAAAAGCTTTTCGATGAAGACCGAGTCTTCGACGCACGAAGTGTGGGCTGCAATTGATGATTCATCCATGTACTCTAGCGATGTCACTTCAACTCCCAATATTAAGAGAACAAGTCTATTAATTGGGGTATGTTATTGGGTTGATCAATTCCTTGACCTTTTTTTCTTCCACATTTTTCATTAATTGAGTAGGCATCACTAATCTACTCTATCATTCCCCCTGCTCCCTCTTTGGTCAGAGACAGGACTAGATATCATTCGAAAGTGAGATGGGGGCGATCGATATCTCCGTTCACGTGACAAGTGGGCGAACAAAAAGACGGAACTCTCATTGAGTGAAAGTGAGCAGCTGATTTTCGCTTCCCTTGGACTCTCCCCTCTCTCTTCCCTCTGTTTGTTGTATGACCTTCAGCCGATCGGCTACATCGATAGGGCGGCAAAGCTAGGTTTTCACAGCGAAACACCTAATCTGGCTAGAAGGAACAGACTACATTTCTACCTCATTCTGATAATTACACTGGATGGTTCATGAACAATCAGTTCATGATACTGACCTACCGTAATCTACCGTACCTGGCCTTCCTCTCAATTTCTCTCCATGTTTCCGATGGACGGCCGAGTACCGTACCACCCTCTTCTCTGCCAGTTCCTTGTGCATCTCTCCCAGCATGTGGTTGAAGGCCGCAGACAGCGACGATCGATCCTTCTCGGCCGCCTGAATCAGGGATGGGTTACGGTAGCTGAACTTTATCGATCGAGGAATACTGTTGCCCATACCTACAACCATTCTGTATCCTTCAGACAGACATCCTTCACTGTTTATCATAATCTAAGATCCTCTTACCACATCTGGATGAATTAACCAAGGATGTTGCTAATCTGTCTACCGTATCTCCCAGGTCAAAGATCCGCCCAGGACCCGGTTCTTTGAAAGTCTTCCTGCCTCTCTTTTCTCAGTTCTCCACTGAATCGCAATCCGATTTCTGGTCTTCGCCGCTCTCGCCTTTTCTCATAACATTTCCCCGGGATTCAGAAGGCCGAATAAGACGACGATGGTGATAAACAACCTTGACTAATCTCTCCCCTTTCCACACCTTCTCACTGGTTACAGGCAGTATAATCTCTGGTGTGAACACTGCATATTCGATGGCTATATCCGGCCAAGGCTCCTTCTTCCTTCTTCCACCTTCCCTCCACTGCTTAGCTATGCAAAATATGCGCAGGAATCTACGCGACATGGTCACGCAATGGAGGCATTTCTGACCAATAGCTTGGAAGCGAGAGAGCGTGGGAAATTGAGAGAGTCTGGCCATTCCACGCATTTCTCATCGCTGCTTTCGACAGACATCAGAATCACTTACTCACTGTTTTCCTCCTCTCCCTCACCCCTTCCGTCATAGTGCTGAGTAGCGATCACTTATCAGTAGGGGGAGAGGGAGGGGGGGGGGGCTATAAAGAACACGTACGCCTCTCTCCATTTCGCGTGCTCTCTCGCCTGGTCAGAGCACACGACGAGAGACAAGGCGGAATGGAGAGACACTCTCTCTTGATGTCTGGCAGCCCCTTACTTATCACTAAAAGTTGTGAGCCCACGCAGCTGATTCCTAACAAGGCGCCACATCACACTACAAAAACGAGACTAGAGGGTAGATTCCCATGGAAAGCACGGCGTTGCTAGGAGGAAAAAAGACGAGGAAAGGGAGGAAAGATGACAGAGAAAGGATACGTTTCCCTACGCAGGTGAGAAAGAGAAGCCTACGTTCTATTCATAGGGGGGAATGACGCCAGATTTCTTGCATTGCAGATTGTTTCCCAGATAAGAAACCAGAGATTGCAGGGATGAGTAATCTGCGATACCGTGATATTTTTTACCCATAGTTCTCCCACATGCTGAAAAAAACCCACACCTGCGATTTTTAATAATCTCAAGAGAACGTATACAGATTGTTTCCCAGAAAAGCCAGATAATAACAAGGGTTTGTGTGTTATCTACAATACAAAACAACACCCGGAACACATTGATATCTGCAATACCTATTCAGAGAAACAGAAATATTTCTGCAGATTTCCCAGAAAAGAATTCAGATTGCAGGGTTTGTGTAACACCTGCGTACAAAATCTACTGGGAATATACACCAGCAATTTATTCGTATCTAATGGCCACAGATTACTTCCTCAGAGAATAACTATGCATCTATTGCAGGGTTGGGTTCCTTCCTACCGAGAACGCTCAGTGTTCAATTTTGTGAGCAGAAAAACAAGCGATCTATTCAGCGTGGTGCGATATATCTCTACCTTGCAGTTTTCTCTGCCCATAGATTATCTTCACAGATTACAGCCAGCTTGCAGGGAGGGGTTGAGCACAAACCGGTTACCGTACTCTTCCTACCGTATCTCTACCGTACCTCAACCGTACTATTGCCGTACCCTTACCGTACTCCTACCGTACTCACCGGACAAGTTGCAAGGAGTGCCGAGTGACGTGGCACCATGATGTCACCACTGCTGCCCAGGAGGAGCACATTCTTGAACGGAGACAGCGACCTGTAATACCGTAATCCATTATCGATTAGCTACCGTAATCTCGGCATTCTTCAGTGTCCACTTTTAGATCAAGAGTTCAGGTGTTATCGCTCTCTTATCAATTCCTCTGACTCCATTCCTCGCTTGCCCTTTCGAGTCCATACAGACCTAGCTTCAGACACCGAAGAAGGAGCAAGATGGGCACACTATCCTGGACTTGTGTTGACAGACCTCGCTACCACTTATGTTCGCTAATTGATGGGGGCTTCGCAATTTCCTTCTTAGGGGTTCAGCCGAAAATAGCTCACAGGAGAGTCCCGACTGTATTTCACACAAGGAACCGTGTGAAATACGCGATGCATTTACTTTTGTACCCCGACCAATCCAACATACTTCTCGTGTTCACAACTGTTCCGAGCACCACTTCCTCACAACACCTTCGTACCATTCCCTCTTTCATTAGCTGCCCGTTCCTTCAATCTCTCTCTCTTTGGGTGGGTACACTCTGTACTGCCCCACTCCTCTCTTCATAGATCACAACCCATTGCTGTCGGTCGTTTATCTCACTTGTTTTCCACTCTTCTCCCCTCTTTCTTCCCCTGTTCCGTCTGCACTCTCTCCTCTTCCCCCGCTCTCTCCTCTTCTCTAACCGCCAACTTTCAGCCCCTCCCTCGCCTGTTCCTCTCGGGCCTCTCTCAAGTCTGCGACCCTGTCTGCACTCTCTCACTTCGCCCTGCTCTCTCACCTTCCCTGACCCCTTTCTTCCTTCTGATCCCTCGTATAAACAATAGGTTCCCGAACGAACATTCCCGAGAATCGAGAGAATCCCCCACATGCAAAACACATTCGCAGCCCGAGCAGCGATAGAGATAGAGAGATTGATGCTGGAGGGGATTTGAGGCAAGAGGAAGGAACAGCGAAATTAGAATAACCACACAGAAACTGAATATGGAATTAATTTTCACCGAACATTCTTCATTCCTCTGACATCCCATACGATGAAAAACTCCACACTTATCCCAATCGTGAAACCGAGAGCCCGCATGTCAAAAGCATAATTATTGTTATCGAGAAAACTAGAAAACCAGGTTGTTATCACAGAAGTGTAAAAACTTGTGTCATGTTCTTGATCGATGCTCGCTTTCTATCCCAGAATACAAACCAAATCCTCGCTTATCCCAATCGTGAAACCCCTTATCTCTCATCTCTCTCGATGATTCACCTTTCCCCTTGCCTCGTGCCTTCTCTAAGCACTCCTTCCTCATTCGGTCATCCCTCTTGATTCTAGAAGGAAGTTGCGGGACGGAAGTCGTTATGGGGTTTCACCAAAAACGCCTTCTAAGCTCCACAATCATCACTCATTCCGAATATTATGAAGTGGCTTTTAGGGACCACGAAAATACCAGTTTCCAGATGATCCCAAGCACCACCCTTTGAGGAAAACGTCTTATTTGACATATTTCTCTCTAAATTCAAATGGAAGGGATGGTCGGAAGGGGACAGAAAGAAGGAGGAAGGAAAGCGTGATCGGGGGTTCACAAAAAGAGAAGAAAAGGGACGGAAGCAGCCATTCAATTCCTCTTCCCATACGCAAGCAAAGAAAAACCGAGGAAGAGCGGGGATGAATTACAGCCTAATTCGTGAATAAAAGCAGTTTGCGATCGAAGGGGCTTCCACCGTAATCTTAATCATGGCTCATCTGGCTCATTCCATCACCTTTTCCATGTGAACAAGGCAAATACCACGTTAAATTGAGAGCCTGATAAAGTCTGATTAATCCGGCTCTGTTCCAGTCACTTCTCAATCAAAATAGCGAGCCCTTTCTGTACCCCTTCCCCTTATTTTACCGTACCCCTTCCCCTTATTCACTAATTCCCACTCCATGGGTACGGTCGTACTCAGGTCGTTCTCAATGTTCTCACTGCACTCTGATCTATACTCTAATTGCTCAGTGTCAGTGAAACGCATTTACTTACGGCCTAATTTGTGAATCAAATCACTTCTCGATAAGACCAAGGGATTCCACCATAATTTTAATCATTTCCTAATTCATGAAACGCACCTCGAGCTGGCCAGTCGTACTAGGTACGAGTCGTTGAAGTTGCTGGCGTCCCGAAGGGAAAGCTGAGCGAGGCAGCGGGACCGCTTGTACCTGGAAATCGATCGATAAAGTCTCTCCATTTTCCACAATATCTTGCTTTTAAAACCAATGGTCGTTTGGAATAAAGTGCACTACTAGCTACTGTAATTACGTAACAAGGGCTCTTCATTTCCCCACTCACTTTCACCATTCTTCCCACACAATAGTTTACGTTGCCTGATGGGGTAGACTACTCATCCAATCAATGAGTTATCCAACAGCTGCCTCTACCGTACTATTCACTCTCATTTTCCCCTGTTATTACCACCTCTCTAGCTCCTTTTAATCGATGCACTCTCCCATTTCCTTGGTCTATTCCCTCCTCTAGCTTTGCACGTATTCGGTGTACTTGCTCGTTTCCACGACACTCTGCTCCATTTCGCTTGCTTGTCAGATAACAATCGGAGCTCGTTGAACAGTGGAAAGAAAGGGACGAAAGAGGGGACGAGGAGGGAGAAAGGGGGGATGGGCGCTCTCTAGCCATATACGATTGGCTTGCTGCTCTCCTCATATCACACACTATCTTGCCTTCTATGATCAGTGTCAGCGTGCGAAACCAAGATCATTTGACCCTTATTCTCTCGATTTGTGAGCTCTTTAGTTTTTGTGACCGATCAGAGCGGACGTGTTACGATGCGCGCGGCATATTCCGCCCCGAGAGGAGAATAGATTAGCGATAAAGCGAGAGGAGATAGGGGGGGGGGGACACGATCAAAGAGATTGATCATCATCACGTGTTGTGGCGTGTGTGTCCATTGTTCGACCAGAATAGACACCAGAGGGATTGCACCATTCTGATTCCCTTGTATGGACATGGAAGGGGTTTTCGGCGAAAAACAGTTTCAACACTCAGTGATTCCAAAGTTTACTGGGTCACAATGAGACGGCGAACCAAGAGGGAATGAAAAACACGGAAAGATCTCGATCTTCCATTGATATCACTGCGACCTGATTGATTGCGTGAAAGTGCAGAGATTTATCAATCAACATTTTAATCAGTCGTCGATTCAAATTGCTGTCAAAAGTGCTTGCCCATTTAAAATATATCCTGTGACTTCTGCTTATCCCCATGTCGATTGGTCGGAAAACACGGATTATCTCTTCAATTTCAAGGGATTCAAGGCTTTAATTTAGTCCTATATTCAAGTGATTCATCCTCTAAGATTTCCCTTCACTGAAGCTTCTAATAACTACTGAAAAAATACACCTGAGGACTAGGTTTCTCGAAAACAAACGGCTTTCGAAGGTTTTCATACCGTTATTCGAGTTGTCGTCTTTTTATGTGTATGAGTGTGTCACCGTTCTCATTACACCATACACCCATCCACAGCCGTCTTCATTGTTCTCTCCTTCCATCACTCATCCCATGATCACTCCAACTGCATCGTAAACACCATGGGAATCGGGAAGGAAGAGAGGCAACGACGCGCGTTGTTTTTGCAATCTCGGCACTTTTTGCACTCGTCTTTTCGGCCGCTGCGGATTCAAATCACATTAGGGAGGGGGAACACAAAAACAGCCAGAACAAGAGAGAGCGCTGTTTATGCGGGGATCGATGCCAGATGTGACACCACTACAATGTCCACAAAAATATCAACACATTTTTTGGTAAGTGGTAGGAACAAGTAAAGAGGGATCTGTTTCGAAACCCAACTTTCACTTTATGGAAAAAAAGCCTCCAAATTTTCGAAAGCATCCCCTTCGCAGATATTACAGGGATGAATACTCTACACCCACGCAATTCAATCTCCAAATAGAGCATCAATCTTTCTACAATTTCGTTGTTATTCACAGGTGTTCCCCTTGCGGGGGATCTCTGAATCCAATTCATCATAATCGACTACCGTACTTTCCTCTTCCTGCAGGTGTTCCCCTTGGGACCTGTCGTCCTTCGTATTTACTGCCTTTAAACTACTCTCGCTCTCAATCAGTCATGGTCTCGAAAACAACATCGTTGTACTCCACGGGACCAATGGCCTTGCTTACTCTCTCAGTCTCTCAAGCTAGTAAGAGATCAGGCATCGCGGGGAGTACGTTGCTTTCTTGGACGAATTATGCGTGCTGTTTTCTCGTAACTGAGAAATGAGAAAGCCCCGTTTGGCCTGCTGCACTATGAAGAAGAAAAAAAAATCGGCCGATAGGGGGTTCACGGAAGGGACAAGGGAAGGGGAATCGATTCTGAGATAATAACTTTGACACTTTCCATAGATTCGAATTTATCCTCAAATAAATAATCAATTGCTCTAATCCAAGGGTTTCTCTCAGAAATCCATTAAAAAGGGCCTGACCAGAGAAAGCACGTGCAACCCAAAAAAAAGGTAGAGAGTCCATAATGAAACGAGCCCTCATGACGAAATGGAACGAGGAAAGAGGGAAGGAATTTCTCCCTCGGAATGACCATGAGTTATTTCTAAATGAAGGAAAATTAGTATCTTATTTTAGCCTCATCTGACGACAATACACTAATTGAAGTCTGGCCCAAGAAATTTTTGAAGGGTTCGTGAAACATTGTTCATCGCTATCCTTTTCCAGGCAATTTGGAATTTTTTTTAAAGATTTCCCTAGATATACTAACTAATGTATGGTGTACACTACTTAATCAATTCCTGAAACACAACTTCACATTCTCCACCCTACGTGTTTTCTCTTCCACCGAATAGAGATTATCACAGCAAACGGCACTCGTCTCATGACTCCTCTCTACCTCCTAGAGAATACACTGGAACAGGAGAATCACTTTTTGCAGAAAAGTTGACAAGGAAGTGAAGGGATGCTTCGCAGATTAGAGGCCTCTTTCCCCTCTCATTCGTCATGTTCTTCCCTTTCTCTAGCCTTCTCGAGACAATTTTGAAGAGGGAGAGACACCTCTTTCTCACTTTTCTCTTTGAGCAATCGCCGTTTCTCTCCAAATCTCGTTCGGATGACGTTCGTTCCTCCGAAATTCGAGAGTTCTCCCCTGAGGGGTCATTGGCCGATAGAGAACACGAGGGGAAACATGAAACCTCCTGCCCGAACTCTTTCAGGGACGAACCCTCAATATCAGGGGAGAGTTCGCAGAACGAAGAGATTCAGTTCGGGCACTGACATTGAGTCATCGGGTACCTTTTGAACCTTTTCGGAAACAGTGAGATTGGATGGACAAGACAGGAGGGAAACATCAGGAAACACCATACCCGCGAAACTTCCGATTAAGTTTTGCAGGCAGTCACAGGTTTCACATGGTCGATACGCTCCCAGCTAGTTCAATCAAATCAGTGACACTTTCATATCTTAGACAAAACGAGAAGTATATCAATAATAACTAACAGTGCAAGCACTAGATTCGAGCTAACTTCTACGGACGGATGAAGGCATAAGCGAGATTGACTAGCTAATAATAGTCAGGAAGCCTCTCTTCCTACTACACATCATCCCTTCCGGAAATTGCGGCAGATAATGATAATTTCTCCTCGTCACTTTCACGTTGCGCACTTTCATTATAACTCTGGATATTTGTACAAATACAATTTCCGAGCTTCATTTTTTTTAAAAAAAACCTAACATGCATGAAAAATCAAATCATAGCCCGATTAACTTGCCAGGCACTCTCGGGTTGCACACTTTACGTAAATCACAACGAGTTTCTCTAAAATCAATTCCATTCCATCAAACTATAGAAAAAAATACTGAAAAAAAATTAACGGCATTAGCATCTGCTCCAATCCTAATCTTATATTCGCGATGAAACACAAGACCAATGCGATGCGTGTAATCCAGGCGGATTCCAGTTTCACCCAATCTTCAAAAGTCAAAGATCTCACCACTGCACTAGCGTCAATCCCACATGACTGGTCTTCTTCGCGTACACTAGTCCGAGATGGGGCGTGTTCAGTGTGAGAAGGGTGTGCAGACGAGAGTGCAGCCATGAGGCCTCTGCAAGTTGTGATATTGGAGTAGCCCTGGATTTCCAAGAAGATCGATAAAAGGAACATAAACATGATAGTCTATCGTGCACATTTTTTTTCGTGATCAAGTGTGCGCCTAACATGCATTGACTGCAATCAAGCTATTCCGAATTTGTGAGATTTGGGAAACCCAGATACTACGGGTGCTCTCAAAAAACCCCACTAAACTTTTGAATTATAGAGACACTGTTTGATTTGTGCATGATGTGCAGCGAAAACTGATTCATTGCACTTTCTCGAAATGTATAAAGCTAGCTCATTGTCAGGGCAGATCTGATTAGTCCTTTCAAATAAATAGTGCATCAATAGTAAACTAACAAACTTTTGTAATCGTTGAAAATATTAGACTTGTTGTAAAAGAACCCTTGGCATCATTGAGTGCACTCAATCTCTTCAGGATTTACAAAACTAGCGCAGCACAGATCTTACTGGTTCTAAAAAAATAATAATCCTATTAATCATGCTCCTCCTACCCCCGCTACCGCATCATATTTCACCGCCACCGTAATTGCATCAAAAGACCCGATCAATACCATTTTTCATCTACCGTACCCCCACAGTACCTTCTCTGGCCACTGCCGCTCTCACAATCAATCCTCCGAGTGAATGGGCGATGAATGAGACACGAGTGACGGAGGACCGAAGGGAGGCCATGTGGTCGTCCATCTGCGAATTATTTAGTCATAATAATTTAATCACAAGCCAAAGGCCGGGCGAACTATGTCATCCTTCCATTTTTATGATGTTCTCTACAGATGCCTATCGGTTGAGGAAATACTAAAGTTGTGATGATCAAATGATACTGAAGTAGACCGATAACCTCAATCCGCTTGCTTGCGAAACTATAACAAAGAAATCCGAATGAAATTTGTTCAAATTATCGAGTAAAAGAAATCAAGATTTTCTCACCTGGAGGTTAATATTGAAAGTGTGGAACAATAACTCACCTAGCCCACCAATCAAATCGCATTTCAAAAACGACAAACCTCCTTCAATAGACTCTTTCCCAGCTGCTCGACATCTCCCCACGTGCTGCCCTCGTTGATGCGACTGCATAGGAAATGCACCTGATAATTAAAAAAAAAAATCATACCCAAAATTAAGAAGTTGCATTTTAGGGAGATTTCAAATCAGAGGCTCATTGAGACTGTTCAAATGTGGGAAGAAGGGGAACTATAAATAAAAGGAAACGGTATAATGGTTATTTTTCTAGCGCTTGGCCGCAATGTATTGCCGGAAATCCTGCACCAGCGCCCTACTATTATACCGTGCAAGTCGTGCGAACCGGTGGATATTTTAACAGCTTGGTTAAGGAGCATCTCTAATTAGTTTCAAATCGTTATTTTTATAATTATTAACATTAATAAAAATAACCAAAATACCTCTCTCCCCTGCAGCATCCGCTTCAGACTGCTGCGGTACGGCCACAGATCGTCCCTGGCGCCTGAAGAGGAATTTATTTATGAATTCCCAGATTATGAGAGGAAAGGTTTGGGTAGATGTGTCTACCCAAACCTGCATCAACGTGAAATTATGTTCAAAAAGCGAAAAGCTGATTATGTGTAGCACTGGGATTAGATATGCTAGTAGATGCGTGCGGAATTGATGTAGATTCGGCCCGTCGGGTGACAGAAAAAAAGATCCTAGGAAATTCGAGGGTGCAGCGATATCACTGAATGTGCTAGTGAGAATAGTAGCTGATGTGTCCTAGACCAATCTTGTTTGCCAATAAAATAACAGACCTTCCAATCCATGGACGAGGACAATGAGATGGACTCCCGTCTTGTTTCCGTTCTCCTCTCCGATTCGCTCATCGAACAGAGGCTGATTACGGATGCACTCACTGCAATATTATTTATTTATTGTCAAACATTTCAAACAAAGTCCTATCTAATTGATCAACCGCACGTCATAGTGTAGAGAGTCTAGAGCGGATGCACTCATTGTACAGGAGGATTACGGTAGAATGGTACAGATTTAATGGAAAACGAGCAAGAACATAATAATAGCGATAACTGTAACTACTGTGGATTAAAATAAGGCTTGTTCGTTAGCTGAAGATATTCCCAGAATTGAACAAGCTCATATTCACCACTTGAAACCCCTATTCTCCACTCATTTCGTCCACTTCAAATTCTAGCATTTTAACCCATTTCTATACCTTGTTCATAGGTCAGGCAACGCGAGTGTCCATTAATCAAGGAGACATCTCCACTAACACAACGCCAGAAAAAAAAGCAGAAACAAGTGAGCATCTCCTCTCACCTCATCAATCGGAATTCCTTCCCGCTCAGTCTGCACACTTCATCCTTAATCGCTTCCTTCTTCTCCGCGTACTCCGTCAATCGCTCCAGGAAACTGAACAGAGGAACGCTAATCATCAGATAATCAACGATCAATAAGTAAATTAATTACCATACGAACAATAAACAATTTTGTAAATAATGTACTATTCCGAAACGAGAAACGGTAACCACTAGCTACCGTACTCCTTCAATAATATGCTGCTGTCGTACAATAATTTCCGCATCTTATCGATCTTACAAGGTCCACTGCAATACCGTAGTTACCCACTTCCGCAATCTAATCAACAATTATGGAGATTTTACACTATAAAGATTGAAGAATACTGCAAGTTCGCACTATCTCGCACACATAAAGATTTATTGGATCTCAATTCTGCCTGCTCAAAATTCCCATCGTTCATTCCCCATTTCCCCAGTTAATCGATAGAATCAGACACTGACCTCTCCGTATACGCCTGCTGCTGGTCCGAGGGCGACGACGTGAGCGTCGATTCGGGAGTCGTTGTCGATGAGGGAGTGAGGGAACCGGCGGATGGGGAGGTGGATGAGGAGGGAGAGGAGGAGGGAGTCGAGGGAAGGAAGACCTCCTCGAACACGAATGCCCTGCAATGTGTAAAATGAAAATTATGACCACTAGATGAGATTGTACTATCGTCCTAGGATAATATTTAAGGAACATTACCTCGAGTTGAAACACAAAAGATTCTAGTGAGGTAAAAACAGAAAATAGTTAGCTTCTCGAATGCGCAAGCCCTGAAGTTGCGTGCGCTCAAATGCTATTCCAGCATGTTATCTAACGACATAAGATGGAAACATTGCGCTAACCTAGAATAAGGAAAATATGACCTACAGTTGAAACATGACGTTGCCTGGGCGATAAAGGCAGACAATTCAACAATTCGAACAAACGCTATGATCTCAAATTCACAATTTCCAATTTCCAATAACGGTTGCCCGCAGAAACAAAACAAAAACTCTGCTAAAACGATTGATTTTTTTTGGTCGATTTGAAATATGATTTTTCCTCCAAATTCCCCTATCGATCAACTCAATCTCCATCTCAAGAACATAGTCAGTGATTGAAACCCAGAGATTCCCACTCAAACTCGATCAAATTCTGAACTCTAGAACCATCTACTGTATCCTCCCATGATTCTTCATTACTAAAAAGATGCCGTTACTGTAAGCCACTTGACCGTACTCATATTTCCTATCAATGTTGATGAATGTACCGTAATCCCTCTCCCCTACCGTACTCACATATTGTCCTCCGTGTAGTCCAACTGGGGCGACTGCAGTGGATGGAGGGGCAGTCGTCGGATGTAATCGTGAGTGGAGATGAGCTGGTAGAGGGCGGAGAGGGGAAGGAGGGGAGAGGAGAGAGCGGAGGAGGGCGCGTCAAGGGTGAAGAATGCCTGAAGGAGATATGATTTAAGGCGTTAAAAATATTTTATTATTGCAAACTATGCGTGCATTATTTGATACAATGAGGAACAAGGTGAAAAGTAAGCACACTAGTCTGAGGTTCAATTAACCATCATATACCGCCAGAATGGGATAGAGTATTTCTCCCTTTGCAGAAGAAGATCACAGAGTAAAAACTAGTACCACACAAACCCGGCGCACCTAGCGCACAACCCCCCCCCCCCTCCTCTGAATTCTCAGGGGAAGTAGCTACCTTGATGGACTCGAACGACTTGAGTGACTTGCTCTTTCCCCCCCCCATCTTTCAAATCATACCTCGGACAGCCTCCTCGACTGCCAGACGGAGAAGGCGTGCAGCAGATGACGAAACACTCCTGAATGTGAGGATATGAGGCCGTTTGCGATAGAGTCGAGCAAGAGTTGGTACAGCTAAAAAATGTCGATTCTCTGAAACTCTCGAATTTGAGGTTCTCGAGGGTGCTGATGACGATGAGCATAGCCGTTTTTCATGTCAAGCCTCCGGTGGCTCCAGACGACGTCACGTCGAAAACGGTTTTTGAGGAATTTCTCACCCCAACAAATCGCTAAAATTAAGCAAGTCGGTTTGCCGGGGTAGAATTTGATGCTGATGACGCCTATCGACTTCATTTTTCATGAAATATTTTAATTATTTTTAAAAATGAAAGTTTTGAAAGAGGCAAAACTGAGCTTAGCAACCTACACAGATCGGACCGGCGTGATGAGAGGATTCCAAATCTATAATTTGGTCCATATTCGTCCCGCGGTTTCCAAGATTGAAAAATAAGAGTGATAGAGATTGTAAGTAAAATTGGTCATCTTCCATCTCAATCTGCCCCTACCCTCTTCCGATCTCCTTTGACTTCCGATCTCTGCTCCCTCGCCTGTCTGCACTCTCTCACACCACCACACTCTCTCGTCGGAGGAGGCGAGAAGAGTGAGAAGAGGAAGAGGGTAGGGACAGATTGAGAAGGAAGATGTCCAATTTCGCTTACAATCTCGATCACTCTTATTTTTCAATCTTGGAAACCGCGGGACGAATCTGGCTCAAATTATAGATTTGGAATCCTCTCATCACGCCGGTCCGATCTGTGTAGGTTGCTAAGCTCAGTTTTGCCTCTTTCAAAACTTTCATTTTTAAAAATAATTAAAATAATTCATGAAAAATGAAGTCGATAGGCGTCATCAGCATCAAATTCTACCCCGGGAAACCGACTTGCTTAATTTTAGCGATTTATTGGGGTAAGATATTCCACAAAAACCGTTTTCGACGTGACGTCGTCTGGAGCCAACGGAGGCTCGACATGAAAAATGACTATGCTTATCATCATCAGCACCCTCAAGAACCTATATTCCGAGAGTTTCAGAGAATCGACATTTTTGAGCTGTGCCAAACCCCTCCGATTTTGCCTGACTCTATCGCAAACGGCCTCATATACGTAATTGTTATTTTTACAACTAAGAGCACCGATAAGACTGTTTTCCTTATTTTTAGATAGTCATACACCAATTCGTTGAAACCCACACATCACTAGTTCCAAAAAGACAACAACAAAGAGATTTTTCCAATCAGAATGCCTTCGGAATCACTTACATTCTAAAATCACATTCAATTTTTGTTCACACTCAATTGAAAAAACCAAATCAATCTCCTCCAACATAGTCATGGTATGTCACCCCACTGAAACACGAAGGTCTCTGCTTCACAGCTCATACAACTATCACTCACCCTCATTCCGCCCGCACAACTCGACCACTTGCTTGAATAGTGCATCGAGTGGAGTGGATAGGGAGATGGCGTCCATCTCGAGTGTCTTCCATGGAGAAGGAGAGATCACCAGTCCCTCCACCATCGACTCACGACTCTCCACTTCCCATGTGTCTGCAATGATGATCAATGTGGACGTGTTTCAAGACTTTTAGTAAGTGAAGGCCACCTCCCTTCGTATTGTAATGCAATGCACCAAAATGCCTACTAGGTTCGTAAAAAATACCTATTAGGTTTGCAATGAGATCTCATAGTTTTTTTGAATTTCTAAAATTACAGTTGGCCTACACAATTTGTTACCTGAGTTCTCAGAATTTTGAATATTGCTATTACAACTGCAAGTGAGTCATTCCATAAAACTTTCTAAAATACAGAGGAAATGGTGCTTTGTAGTTATTTGAATAGATATGTTTGTGAACCCCAATGAGATGAAATTGCTAGCAACAAATGCCAGGAAAGATACCAACTCATTGAAACTCTAGAAAAGTGGTTCAACCCTCTATCAATTTTATGTAAATTCAAACGGGACAAATATCTCACCTTGCGCCAATTCCACTCCGATGTGCTTGGACGAGTTCTTTATGAATCGAGTAAGGGTTCGACTCGTGCCCAAGAGCGAATCACACATCTCACCGTACTGACGGGTGAGGGCCTCCGAGAGGGGCTGGAATTGGAATAAATAGTCATTAAAATAATTACCTTACTTATTTTTTTAATTGTTAGCAATTGACATTATGCAATCAACAAAATACTAGCTTACCACAAGTAATTGAAGCAATGATGAAACCAGGACCACCCAAGATGAACAATCTTTTTTCATGGTTTATAATTAATTGATAAAACACAATATAATGGCATCAGCAAAACGCAATTAACCGCAAGTAATAGAACTCTCGATGAAACCCGGACCACCCAAGACGAAAATGAAATTGAAACTAACGGGATCGGGCGGATCTCTCCTTCGTCGTGGCATCAAACTCACAAGCGAACCGATGCATGAGAGGGTCAGACTGGCGCATGCTCCTGATAATTTTAAATTTATTTCTTACAAAATATGAAAAAGGAGGGTATAAAAATGAGTGCCAGAATAGCCTCGACCATTGCAGACAGCCGAAACATGTGAAATTGTGGGAGACAATCATTCTTCTCTTTTTTTTTCGCAAAACATTTAGAATTGATTTATGTTTGTAAAACTTGGAATGAAATCGGCTGATCATACCGTAATCCCAGTGTACGAGTCGAGCGACGGAGCAGATCTTGGACATCTCGAGAGACAAAGACATCCGACGACTGAAACGAAAGGTCATTAGTGAACACTAGAAACCATGCTCTATTATCAAAATTATGCACTATTACCCTTTTCAACTGCAAAACAAAGCAGGAGCCTAATGTTAATTCTAATATTAATTGAATTGTTTTATTTACAGCTAATCTGACCTGTTCAGTTTCTGGAACTTATCCAATCGCGGCGGTTGGTCCTTGTCACAGTACCACAGCTCGATAGTGAACTCCAACTAGAAAAATATGTATTTCTCAAATTTACTCGGTGATGATTTTTTTCTTTTATCGTTCGATCACTGATTTTTCCCAAAATTCGAAAAGATATGGGCCCTTAGTGAAACCCAAAACCGAATCGAAAACATGTTTTTAATTTAAGAATATTTCTATCATTGGTTTCACTCCGAATTCTTCAAGATATGAACCCTTATTGAAACTCAAAACCGAATTGGTCATATGAAGCGAATTCTAAGGCTTCAGCTAAAATCAGAATGAATCACATATGAAAACAAGTTAACCTCAATCTTGGATGATCCGTTCGCTTTGAAGCTGAAGATGAAGCCATCCGCCAATTGGAATTCCTCGTCCGTGTACAGCACCTGGAGAGCCAAATTTATTGTTTTGGTCATTGTTGTTTTCATTTTAAGGAAACCTTCTTACATGAGGTTAGATATGTGGGGTACTCGGAAATCAGATATTAGGCACTGGCATCTACTAAGTGCACACCATTTTTGTATAAGGTTCGCCGATCTACGCATGAGATACCTTTGCAAATAATTAGCGCTGTCAGAATGAAAAAGTCTTCTCCTCATTCCACAGTGTGCTCTCTCTCACAAACTCTCTCGACCGGTGAGTGAGCACGAGGAATGAAGAGCTGGATTCTTCATCCTGACAGCCTTACAATGAACCATAGTAGATCAAAGATCAAACCTCGACAGTTCTCGATATGGCGCATCTCGATTGAGTGCACGCAGGCAGTAGAGTGTCCTCTCCCTCTCTCCGATCCTTTCCTTCCACTTTGACATCCCATTCGGAGCAGGACGATCCATCGGATGTTAGACGGACCTGAGAAATGGGAATCAGTCTTGCAAGTCCCATCCGGTCTTTAATACCCAAGAACAAAGATTACTGAGTGTATTCATCACAAAAAAGGAGTAGTAATGTACAATTTATCCAAGAATAGTCGCGTTTTTGTAGGGGTTGACACAAATGAATCAATGAAGCAGCCCCTTTCTATGAAGAGAAACCAATCAGGAATGTGATTCATAGCGTGCTCGTTGAATGAAAGAACGATCGTACCTGCCAGTAACCTCGGTACGGTAGCTCGATATTCTTGAATCGATTGAGATAGACGAAGACATTGTAGAATGGATGCAGCTCCACTAGAGGCTTAGACATGCGTCGGTTTCACCTCAAACACACACGGTTAAACTGGTTGCGGGCACTTCTTTCGCTAATGATACTCTGCGGATAGAGTAAACTCCACGAAAGATGGGCGGGTTGACATGACAACAGAAAGCAGTTGCATACCGGGTTCAAGAATGGACCGGGAAGTGACGGGATGGAGGTGCTCCCGGGAGGCGATTGTGTCCCTGAGAGAGGAAATGATTGGAACGATGTAATCCCGCGATATGGGTCACTTTCAACAACCGAAACACGCGCGCTTAGCACGAACACAGAGAAAACAAGAAAATCGAGAGAAAGTCTCGTCAGAGCCCCATCCGGAAAACAGATGACCGACTTTTGCCTGTTACGGTAGACCACACCACCGAGGCGGGATTTTAGCACATTTTCTTTTTGTTTGAATTTAAATATGTTTGGCTTAATTATGCGTGATTAATTGTATGCTAATTAATTGTCAGCAATTCAAATTTGTATTTCTCAAAAGGACTTCCTTTGTCCTATTGTCCCTGTGATGATTTCATGAGCACTATTTTTTTGCGCATTTCTCGTTTCCCGCGTTTCGCAATGGAGGGCTAGGCGCTTGGCCAATTGTCTATTTGTGTAGCTGTGTCGCATTGCAGTTCGATTGCCTCCATTTCCCATTTCATTTATTTTCCCTCATTGAAGTGCCTCTGATTGTATTTGTCGATAGTAGCGGCGTCGGCTTGGTTTGTACAACACGAGAGGGGTCACTAGAGATTGGGTTAGAGGGCGCTGTCCTCTCGCATTTTTCCACTCCCTGCTACTCTAATCTATCTATCTTCTCTGTTCCCTCTTCAATCCTCCTTCCCTTTCTCGACACCTTTCCACTTCCAAATGCGATTGGTCATTCTCGCTCGTTTCGCCGATAACACTGTGTGATTTATTCCTGTCCACTCCATTTTTCTCCCCTATATCAGGTCGAAATCGTCAATTATCGATCGAGAGTAGGCCACTGCTGAATCAAGCAGAACAGAATGGAGAGTGGTGGAGAGAGCTCGACGAGTCTAGCCTCTGCTCCCATTATCGAGGTTTGTCCATCTATCTAGAGCGAATGGGCCCCCTGAATGAGTCACCGTTAAAATCGATGTGTTCTTTTAGTAATGAGAAGTGGAATCCCCTTTTTAGTAGTTAATTTTGCAGCCCGAGGTGGCGTTGGCGCAGAAGGATGACGTCTACTCGTATGTCAAGGCGGCCTCCCTCGCCCTGCTCGCAGAGACCAGAGCCAGCGAGCTGGAGGTAAGTAGCGATGATAAAACCCTGATCATGTAGGTCTAATTGGATCTGATTTTGAAATCCATCACGAAAACAACAGCATTCCCAAAAGGATACCGTACCCAAGTCAATCAATATTCTGCTCAGGAAGCTCTGAAGCGCGATGATTCGCTGACGAAATTCATCGGCGACTCGCAGGCGCCCGTGCTGGCCATTGAGAAGATTACCACCATCAAAGGTGATTGCTGAATCGTTTTCTTTATCTATGATACGACAGAAACATGAATCAGCACACTTACTAATATCTGGCTTGGGTCATTGTCAACTAAGTTTTGGAAGCTTCAATGGTACATGATTTAAAGAGAGTCTGCAGCCAAATATTTTTTAATCTTATTCTCACTAGCGATTTTTGACAAGATAGAGCTCAAAATTCTAAGAATTTTGAAGAAAACCGCATATTTTTGCGATTTTTTTTAAGGCAGTTATGATTTATGGTGTATTGAGGGTTACTGTCGCTCTCGCATATTAAGATTTTCTGTCTTTTCCTAAATTTTTGTTAAAATTAACTGTTCTGAGTAGAAAATCGGAAACCTGACCTGATTTTGACTGTCAACTGATAAAAATAACAATCTTCATTAAAAATTACGCTGGTCTTATCGTTTACCAAGTGAGATTAGGAAACAACAGACACACCAAGTATGCAGGAGCTACAGTAACCTTGAAACTTTGAAAAATCATATCTGCCTTCAAAAAAATCGCAAAAATATGCGGTTTTTTCCAAAATTCTTAGAAAAGAAAGCTCTTTAATCTGAAAAACACTTCATTTTTGACTGCCGACTCCCTTTAATGATGACACGTGAATTTAAAGAGCGTTTTATTGATCTTTGATCTCTGTCAGATTCTCAAGAAGGCGATGAGGAAGTTGTCGTCACTTTCAACGTACGCAATGAGGTCGAGTACAAGACGGAGAGATCTACCCAGGTATTTAATTTGTTGATTAGTTAATTAGATGTGTTCCTGATAACTTCACATTTCCTCCTTTTTAGTGTATTGATAGTTTAAAAAAACCATTTTTATCGTTTAATTGCAGGTTGTGTTCATCAAGCGAACCGGACTGATCGAGGCGGACAAGCCAATCCCTGATCAGGTACGGTATTATCGATTTTTAAAGATGCTTCAAATTTCGCTTCAAATGAACCCGATGAATCTTTGTTGCATAGGGATCTCGAAAGTCACAGGGAACGTTATTTTCGATGGGTGCCAGCTCTCGACTTTGAACAACTACATTAATGTGTATTTCAAATCAATCAATACCGCCCCATCGCAGGTGCGCGTTACCGTACTCAACGAGGGAAATCCGTACGAGACGCTGCTGGCGATTCTCGGGAAGGCAATGACGCCCTTTTTCAAGTCGTTCACTCGAGAGACTGCCAAGGGAGAGAGGGACGGAGACAAACTCGTTCCCGCTGTGGAGAAATCACTCAATGAGGCTGAGGTAAGCGGGGAATGGTGAAAGGTGAAACTAGGTTTCATGATGCATACATGGGCAAAGAGAAGCGAGCATTTCTATTGTTTCTGTGATTCTGGTGTAAAAAATGACCAAATAAATCGAGATCTAGGTGAAGCGAAGTTTCAACGAGAATTCTAATACCTGGGAGGATATCAAGTTTCAGTTTTATCCTGTGATCGCTTTAAAAACATACCCCAACTTGCGTTTTACCATGCACTTTGACATTTCAAAGTGAGGTTTCAGCAGTTTCTCAATATTTTGATGAATCTTCGCACTGTAGTGTTGCTTTACTTTCTTGCCGAAATCAAAGCCCAATAATAATTCGAGAATAGCAGTTTGTTAGTTACGTATTTTCAGGTCGCACTGCTTCACCTGCAGCAGAACATTGAGATCCCCGAGATCAATCTCGTGATCAATCCCCATATTCAAGGAGTGATTGCTGCCGCTGCAGCAAAGAAGGAGAAACCGAAAGTGAGTTTGATCTTTGATCTTTACTATCCATTGGAAATTCGGGTGCAATAGGCTGCACTTGATCACTAGTCTCAGTAGCTAATTGAATTACGCCGGGATATTTATTTCACGAATCCTGTGTTTCAGGTGGACGATCTGGGCCCGGGACTCATCGAGGACTCGGATTTCCTCAATTCCCTACAGACGGGAGTGAACAGATGGATCAAGGAGATACAGAAGGTGAGCTGGGGTTGCAGCGGATAGGTATCAATGGGCTGGAATGCGGGGGCTAATCTTATTGCCATTTCTTTTCATAGTAATGAATAAATTGCTCAAGTTCATGATTTATCGATATGTTTAAAGGTCGGAGTTCTTAAAATAAAATGGTTTAATAAAAATAATAAATTGACAGGTGACGAAGCTGGACCGCGATCCCTCCTCGGGCACTGCCCTGCAGGAGATGCGATTCTGGTTCAATCTCGAACGAGCACTCCAGAAGATACAGCAGAAGAGAGACTCGGATGAGGTACGCATGAGGGGAAGTAGTAGTGACTGTGAAACGAGGGTTCAGCGGGCAATTTGATCATATTGGTGTTTGTTCGTTCCGCATACCGCGTTTATTGAAAACGTTTGATTGTTTCACAAGGAGTAGCCGGCACTAGGTCGGATGAGAACATTCGGATGATAACCTACTGGATGAGAACCTGAGGCTACCGTATGAGAACCATTCGGATGATAACCCACTGGATGAGAACAACTCGGATGAAAACCTACTAGATGATAACATAAGCAATGATAACCTACTGTATGAGAACTAGACGGATGAGAACTTAGTCAGATGATAACCTACTGAATGAGAACTGGTCAGATGAGAACTAAGTCGAATGATAACCTACTGGATGAGAACCAGGCGTATAAGAACCATACATATGAGAACCTATTGGATGAGAACTTTGCGGCCATTCCGCATGAATTTTTGCGGTGATCATGGGTAGACCACTCCGATATTTCAAAAAGTGTCGGATGAGAACTTTGTCATCAGTGCGCTTCAATCGAGTCAAATATGTCAGTTCTTGGTTAAAGTATAAATTGTGATCATCTTTTTTTTTCAATTCGCTAACTCTTCCCTCTCTATATCGAACTCGCAGGGCGAGAAGGGGAGAAGGGAAGAGAGTGCGCAATCGTTTTATCGATCTCGCATCCCTAATTGTAAGAGAGAAGAGCCACTTTCGAAGGGAAGAGGGGTCTTTGATCTACCGTGTGATCAGAAGGGACGGGAAGCCTTTGACTCTCGGCTCTCGAGTCTCGGTGTTATCGACTTTTTTAACACAATTTCTCTCCGATAAATAACGTTTTTTTCTCGTTTTTACAACGCTTTTTCCATTTTTTTCAATATTGTTTTGTACACTTTGTTTTTACTTGTATCTCTCACAAGGGTTGCAAATTCGAGATACTGTATCAATACTCTGGCACCAGCGCGAGAGTATCGCAAGGATGCGAGACTCTCGCAGTCCCTTCCCATAGGAGTCGGCGAGAGAGCGTGGGAAAACGAGAGAGCGCGTTACTCTGCTCTGTCTGCACTCTCTCACAACCCCATGATCTCTCGTCGGGGAAGTAAGGGAAGAGGTCAGTGCGAGAGTCTTGCAAGTGCAAGACTCCCAATCTCGGTCTCGAACTTGCAACCCTATCTCTCACCATAGTTTTTTTCTCATTTGCAACCCAATATTACATTTTTTAGAATGGGACGTGGAAAGGTTAACGCTCCTATTGCTCACAGCGGATATACATATCTCGCCAAGAAGCTCTATCCCGATGGAACGAGATTTCTCTACTGTTCCGAACGCACACGAAAGAACTGTAGAGTGTATGGATATCTTCGCCCTAATAGAGACGTTTCACCCCACGGAGTCCACAACCACCAGCCAGATGAAACTGATGTTTTGGTGAGATTACATAAATTTTGAATATATTTCATACAATAATATAAATTAAGATGAAACAAAGACGTCACGAACTACGTGAAATTGCCAAAATGGGCTCAACTCGCCCTCGAACTGCACTGATTCAGGCTCGTTCTGGTCTCGTCGGACAGGATCTAGATCAGCTTGGTTGGTTCAATTCGTATTTCATTTTTGAGCTATTTGTTTCAGGATCGGACGATACTCTCAGATCTGTGTTCCGACGCGCAAAACCTAAAGACTTGGACTCCTCCGCAGCTGATATCGCTCCATATTCATACCAGGGACTTCTTGCTGAGACAGAAGGTACATACTTCTATATTTATATTCGTTTAGATAATTTTCAAAATTGTTCGTCTTAGGAGGGGCAAGATTCTTGTACTTCGACAGTGGAGCACTTGACCTTAAGAGAATGGTCATTTACGCGTCCGATGCGCAATTCCAAATGCTTTCGCAATCGGAAAGAATTTCATTCGATGGCACCTTTGCCTCTGCTCCGGAGCCTTATGGATCGGTATTCTCGATTCATTGCGAGGTACTTTGAAAAATTAATTATGTGTAATATGTTATTATTATTTTAAGGTTGGCGATCGCTTTCACTTGGCTGTTACTGCCTTCTTCATGGATGGTCCTGGAACGAGAACGAGGCAAGAGTACGGTAGATTACTGACACAGATCACACAGCATCCTCTACTTGCTACATGGGCACCTCTGGAAGCCCACTGCGGTTAGTCTAAATATCTATGCCATAATACGATTTTTGCTTATAGATTTTGAGCAAGCATCTCGTCTCGCGTTCCTCCAGTGCTTTCCCGGTTTGAAGATTCGTCTATGCCTCTTCCACAAAAATCAGTCGCTTTTGAAGAAGGCGCGGGCTCTGAACATCACAAGAAGATTAGTAGGAAAGACCAAGTGAACCCATTTTCAGTTCATTATTTTATTTTACATTTCTTTATTCCAAGTTCATATTCATTAATGCCTTCTTTCATAATATAATCACAGGGAGTGTTATCATCGACTTCGTGTTATGCCCTACCTGGAGCCTGCAAGTATGGAGCGCGCTCTAGGAGAGATTGAGCAGCACGCTCCAGTTGGTTGCCAAGGTTCGTAGACATGTTATTATTCTTAAAAGTCAATAATATGATGGAATCTGTCAACATACGGGTCAGTAATAAGATGAGAAGTTAGTTAACGGTTTCACCTCTGAATTGTTGTCATTGCTTTTGTTTATATTGAAGTTATTATTATTCAGCGCTCATCGATTACGTAAGATCCAATTACGTTGGCACTCCTCAAGCGCCGCCCAGGTATTTTCCATATTGGAGTCTTTCTTTTGATTTCTTTCTTATTTGCAATGTGCATATTTTAGATACCCTCCCGAAGAATGGTCAGTATTTGAATGTACTGTAAGCGGAAAGCCTAGGACTAACAACAGCCAGGAAAGTTTCCACGCGAAGTTCAACGTGAGTGTTTTTTTTTGTATTACATAGTGTAATGTTGAATCTCTTTTACTGCTTAATATGACGCTTTAAGGAGACTGCGAACGCGGATAATCTGGCTGGCAGAAAGGTGCAAATGTCGAAAGTGCTCAAAACATTGAAGAAGGAGGAAGAGAATGTCAGGCAGATCTTCTCTGCTCCAATGATCCAAGCCCAGAGAGTTAGAGGTGCCAGAAAGACAGCTGCAGAAGAACGCGAGGATGCTATCAATGCAGCTCTCGTTAGTGGCCTTCCTCTTCTTCAAGTGCTCGACGCCATTGTTATTGCCACTAAGCACTAAAGAACTATTTATATCGTCCTTCCCCTTTCCTCCTTTTCCGGTAGATCTCAGAAGTTGTGATCATTCCCTTCCCCTTTCCTCCTTTTCCGGTAGATCTCAGAAGTTGTGATCATTCCCTTCCCCTTTCCTCCTTTTCCGGTAGATCTCAGAAGTTGTGATCATTCCCTTCCCCTTTCCTCCTTTTCCGGTAGATCTCAGAAGTTGTGATCATTCCCTTCCCCTTTCCTCCTTTTCCGGTAGATCTCAGAAGTTGTGATCATTCCCTTCCCCTTTCCTCCTTTTCCGGTAGATCTCAGAAGTTGTGATCATTCCCTTCCCCTTTCCTCCTTTTCCGGTAGATCTCAGAAGTTGTGATCATTCCCTTCCCCTTTCCTCCTTTTCCGGTAGATCTCAGAAGTTGTGATCATTCCCTTCCCCTTTCCTCCTTTTCCGGTAGATCTCAGAAGTTGTGATCATTCCCTTCCCCTTTCCTCCTTTTCCGGTAGATCTCAGAAGTTGTGATCATTCCCTTCCCCTTTCCTCCTTTTCCGGTAGATCTCAGAAGTTGTGATCATTCCCTTCCCCTTTCCTCCTTTTCCGGTAGATCTCAGAAGTTGTGATCATTCCCTTCCCCTTTCCTCCTTTTCCGGTAGATCTCAGAAGTTGTGATCATTCCCTTCCCCTTTCCTCCTTTTCCGGTAGATCTCAGAAGTTGTGATCATTCCCTTCCCCTTTCCTCCTTTTCCGGTAGATCTCAGAAGTTGTGATCATTCCCTTCCCCTTTCCTCCTTTTCCGGTAGATCTCAGAAGTTGTGATCATTCCCTTCCCCTTTCCTCCTTTTCCGGTAGATCTCAGAAGTTGTGATCATTCCCTTCCCCTTTCCTCCTTTTCCGGTAGATCTCAGAAGTTGTGATCATTCCCTTCCCCTTTCCTCCTTTTCCGGTAGATCTCAGAAGTTGTGATCATTCCCTTCCCCTTTCCTCCTTTTCCGGTAGATCTCAGAAGTTGTGATCATTCCCTTCCCCTTTCCTCCTTTTCCGGTAGATCTCAGAAGTTGTGATCATTCCCTTCCCCTTTCCTCCTTTTCCGGTAGATCTCAGAAGTTGTGATCATTCCCTTCCCCTTTCCTCCTTTTCCGGTAGATCTCAGAAGTTGTGATCATTCCCTTCCCCTTTCCTCCTTTTCCGGTAGATCTCAGAAGTTGTGATCATTCCCTTCCCCTTTCCTCCTTTTCCGGTAGATCTCAGAAGTTGTGATCATTCCCTTCCCCTTTCCTCCTTTTCCGGTAGATCTCAGAAGTTGTGATCATTCCCTTCCCCTTTCCTCCTTTTCCGGTAGATCTCAGAAGTTGTGATCATTCCCTTCCCCTTTCCTCCTTTTCCGGTAGATCTCAGAAGTTGTGATCATTCCCTTCCCCTTTCCTCCTTTTCCGGTAGATCTCAGAAGTTGTGATCATTCCCTTCCCCTTTCCTCCTTTTCCGGTAGATCTCAGGGGGGGGGGGGGGGGGGGGGGTGATTCTCCCAGGAGATTAGTGTGATTAAGCTCTCGATAATTATGTTCAGAGGGGGGATTGACGTCACAAAATCGATAATCAATCGATATTGCAGGTCTGAAGCAGATGATGGGTACGGTGGCCGACTACAACCAGCTCATGAAGGATCTTCCCCTCAACGAGCTCATGTCGGCCACGGATCTGGAAGGAATCGGTGAGAAATTATGCTTGATTATTTTCGAAATGGGCAGAATTTCGCGTGGTCATCCAAACAGAGCAAGGCAACAATGGCTGTAGTTTGAATGGTTCTGAGAATAGAGCTTACACGGGAGTGACCGGAACTCACATATCTCAATCCCCGTCAATTTTTCAGGGTAGGTAGGTACCCCTAAGGGAGTCTCAAAACCGTTTTCAAAAGTTGCCGAATACATCTAGGATTTAAGTTATTTAACTTTATTAAAATCACCGTTGATCTCGCGTGCGATCGCTCACGCGCCTATCACTGCACCCGAACACTCCACTCACAACTGGTCTGGTGGTGTAGTGGTATGAGAGTAGCGTCAACTGGGTGAGGTGATGGGTTCGGTTCCGCTCTCGTGCAAACTTTTGCAATTTTTTTTGCAAAGTGATCTTTGAACTCTAACTTCGAAATTTGATGTATTTTGATGTTTTTATAGCACAATATGTGCAATATTCATGATTGACACAGGTCAGTGACAAGGGACGGAAAATATCGAAAATGTAAAAAAAACTGATCTATCAAAACATCAAAATACATCAAATTTCGAAGTTAGAGTTCAAAGATCACTTTGCAAAAAAAATTGCAAAAGTTTGCACGAGAGCGGAACCGAACCCATGACCTCACCCAGTTGACGCTACTCTCATACCACTACACCACCAGACCAGTTGTGAGTGGAGTGTTCGGGTGCAGTGATAGGCGCGTGAGCGATCGCACGCGAGATCAACGGTGATTTTAATAAAGTTAAATAACTTAAATCCTAGATGTATTCGGCAACTTTTGAAAACGGTTTTGAGACTCCCTTAGGGGTACCTACCTATCCTGAAAAATTGACGGGGATTGAGATATGTGAGTTCCGGTCACTCCCGTGTTAGACTTACCACTAATGGTGATCGTGCTAGGCCTTTTCCATGTATTTGGAAGGAAAGATCTTGTTTCACTTTTAAATCATCCGCAGGTTCCGCCCTCGTGTCTGTGTTCTCTCATCTGAACAAGAAGATCAGACAGACGAAGTATCCCTTCATGCGTCTCTTCTCCTTCATCGAGGCAATCAGTAGAGATGTCGCTTCCCAAGTGCTCAAGGTGAGCGGTTAAAAAAAATTTAATTGCATGTTCGGAATGATGATAAAACTGGGATTAGCAGCCAATATTATATATGCAGCACGGGTGCGCATTTTGCGCATAGAGAATTTTCATTTGTAAAGCTAAATGGTGGTCGCCCAAGTACTTACAATTAAAGTAAACAGTAGAGACCGCCAAACGATTGGCCAATCTGATATTGAAATGGTCACTCGATTGCCTCAATCGACTATCCTTTGTTATTCGTTTGACCGTTCTATTTCTCACGTCGTCATTCGATTGATTTTCCTTCTCTTTGTTCGAATGGCGCGGCCGTATTCGCCCATTCGGACTAGTGGAAAATGAATTATTCGATTGGCCAATCGAGTGATCAATCGAATAAATATTCGATTGAACCGTCATTCGATTGAAAATTCAATCGAATGACCGGCCAATCGATTGAAGGAGGGAATTGAATGATTCTCATTTCTCGTCAATCGTGAAATGAATAATCGGTTTGGCAAACAGCTATGAAAATTATTTTTTCTGCATCCGCCTTTTCGATCAGCATATCTGTTCAATGAACTAGACGTAGCAAGGCTGAAACCCATAAGTGACGTGCCGTTGTTTTGTCATTTTAAGAGTTATCATGTGCATGCAACATTGAAAAAAGTTCCATAGCTGCCCAAAATAGTTTCTAACTATGTTTTTATAAAAATAATACTTAAGGTGCTGGGTAATCGTCGTCTAATGCACATTTCGATGTCCGAATTCGACCAACTGATGAATTCGTGCTTCCTCGTATTCTCCAAGTGGGACGATCAGGTCGACAAGTGAGTTGAAGAAGTGTTTAGTAAATAAAGTTTGTAAATTACACAATTTTGTTTTTTTATTCCCATCAATCGTCTCACACTACATTTGTAAAAGCCCTTGATTCATGAAACCTAAAACGTTAGGTGCATTTGAAGAAGCCAGTGAGCCAAATAATTATTATTTTTATATGGAAGCTCTCAAAAAACAACTAAACTGTTTATGGATTTCGCTAGATGTAGCATTCGCGTAGCCTCAATATGACTGGGTGAGATAAGTTTTAGGAACAAAATCGTTTTCACAAATTCTCAGCCATGCTTGATCGAAAACTTCGTTCATCATTATTTTATTAGTTAAATGATAAAAATATTAAATAATTAAAGTAAATAATCAAAATAACGATCAGAGTGCACACGTCGATGCGGGAGTTGTCGAAGAAGAAGCGAGAGGAGCAATTCAAGATGAGCAGGAAGATTAATCCCATCCATAAGAAGCTCGAGCATCGACTCAATGCACTCAGAATGTTCAGGAGGTGAGCGAAGAACTTGCCTGTTTGGTAAATCCAAAGCTTCCTGATAAAATAGCTCAAACTTTTATGTGAATTACAGATGTGAAATAGAAACAAAGTTGATGCGCTCGGGTTTAGGTAGTTCAGGCGATCGAAGATTGGTTTTTTTTGGAAGCTTCAATTCGTATAGCCTCAATTTGGCTTGAGTTGCGATAGCGGTTGTCATACGAATAATATTAGTAGATTAGTAGAAAGAGATTAATCACAGAATTGAGAATAGTTCCTTCCCAGTTCCTATAACGACATAGTGAAACTTATCTCTCGTTGCTGCAATAGGGTCTCTTTGGGTGATCAATCAATATCCTGATTCCTAATCAATCTCCTATGGTCAGATCGCACGAACAGCTGCGCACGGTGATTGGTCGCGTGCTGCGGCAGTCGGCGGGCGCTGCAGCCGATGGAGATGCAGCTGCTGCAGGAGGAGCCGTAGCGGAGGGAGAGAACGCCAGCGAGGCCGTCCATGCAGCATATGAGATTGTCAAGGTGCGTAGGGGTTTCACGGGAGATACATAGGCTGGAGGATCTCGGGTATACCGATTCACCTTACGAGGGCGATATTAATTCTGATTTTCTAATTCGGTAGTGCTTTCGGAAAGAGTGGTTCATGTTTCACTAGAGCTACGTAGGATGAAGTACGTTGGCTCGATCGATCTGTGATATGATGCATTGTCAAAAAAAAAAACATAATTCATTATTACTCTCAAATTATTGAATAAATTAGCTAATAACATACTAATTCAGGAAGTGGACTGCCTGGACGTGACTCCAGAAGGCTGCGCCTGCTGGGAGTCAGCCGCCAGAAGATACGAGGATCAGATTGAGAGAGTGGAGACAGCCATCACGGCCAGACTCAGAGATCAATTGGGAGCCGGTGAGGGGGATTTATTTAATTAATTAAGTTAATTAATTATTATTTACTATTTTCTTTCTGGGTAAAAATCATTGTTTCAGTTAAAAAGTGTAATTGGTGAAGTTGGTGTTTCACGGTGCGTACAAGGAGTATGAGAGGTGGTGAGGTGTGATTGATGGTCTGAATACCAGGGTATAAACATTTTTTCTTTGCAGCGAAGAACGCGAAGGAGATGTTCGCCATCTTCTCCCGCTACAATGCCCTCTTCGTGAGACCCCACATCAGGTATACGGTAGTATCGATTGGATGAGAGGATACGGTAGGAGGTCTAACGTAGGAGATACTGTGTACGTGCAGTTATCGATTGAACATATAGGCATGAATATTGTGTAGATGCAGATACTGTAGATGTGAAATAAGTTGTTGGATGTGGAGGGATACGGTAGGAATATCGATTGATCGATTGCAATCTCCCCTTGCAGAGGTGCGATCCGCGAGTACCAGACGCAGCTGATCGCGCGCGTGAAGGAGGACATCGAGGCACTGCAGGTGAGGAATGGGCACAAACAAACAAAACACATTCATTCTGCACCAGTTGTTTTACGAAGTTTTTCTGCACCAGTTCATTCTGCACCAGTAGTTTTACGAAGAAAATGGGTTGCTACGTACCGTAGTCATTAGTGTTTCACAGTCAATACTAATCAGACTGGATTTACGATGTTTGATGACGTTAGCGATGTAAGGAAAAAAATTATATAATTTACTATCGGGATTGTGGCCGAAAAAATTAATTTTACCGATATTCTAGCGTATTCACGTTGCGCGCGTTTGTGTTTCAGAGTGGGTCCTAGTTGTGCGGTGTTGGCGAAAGATGATACGACCTTCGCCGTCGCTCTACACATATAATATTTGCGTTACATATGTGTATTAAAAATATTATTGATAATAAAGTTACACTTAATCAGGCGAAGTTCTCGACTTCGTACGAGAAGCGTGAGGAGGTGATGACGCCCACTCACGATATTCCTCCCTTCTCCGATCGAATCATATGGATCAAGCAGATAGAGAGACAGCTCAGTCTGTATATGAAGAGAGTCGAAGATGTACTGGGCAAGGAGTGGGAGAGGTGAGTGACGAGAGAAAATGATCTGGTACATTCTATCGTACGCTTTAGTCGATTAGACCGAACGAGAGATCAATGAGAGAGCGAAGGGGAGGCACCAGCGAGATTGCGGTTGCTGCATCTGATTAAAGACTTGTGGGGGGGGGGGGGGTGAATTACTCCCATGCTTAATCCCATGCTTTTTGTTTATAAAATCAATTTTTCATGTTGGTGAGGTATTTTCTGAGAAGCCTCCTAGATTACGGTTATGACATCTAGATAAATTTTCCGGGAGTAAACTTTTTCAATATCATCAATGCATGTACGTTCCAAAAAAAGGAATTTAAAAAAAGTGATCTTTGATTTCTGCAAGGATGCGCTTTACAAGGTGTGGGGTAAGTGAAGGCTGAAGGTTGCCTGAGGAACCTGCGGGATTGATGTTGTTGCATATACATGAAGTCTGGTCGGGGTCAATTTTTCAATAACCATGAAGCAAGGGTTTCCAAAAAAAAAGATAATTGACTTCTAATGGCTACTTCTATTTGCAGTCACGTGGACGGTCGTCATCTGAAGACGTTGGGCAACAACTTCCGTTCGAAGTTGAACACTCAGCCTCTCTTCGACAGCTGGGTGGCATCAGTACAGACCAAGGACCTGAACACGCCCGGCCGCATCTTTGTCATCGAGAAGGTACGGTAGTCCAGTTCAGGAGTTCGGTAGTCCAGATATTCGATCCAGGAATACGGTAGGCTTGTTCGGTCGGGTAGGACGATGGGTCAGATTTTTGATCGGAAGTTGAAATTATCGATCTGTAGGTCGCCCGCAACGGGAAGAGCGTGCTGCAGCTGAAGGTCAACTTCTCCAAGGACATTATCGTGCTGCACAAGGAGGTACGGTAGACCACTGCGGTAGCCATGAATCGATAACTGACTTGGTTCCAGAGATTATTGTAATTATTATCGATTTGCAGGTGCGCAATCTGAAGGGCATGAACTTCCGTATTCCGATGAAGATTGTGAACGCGGCCCATCTCGCCAGCCAGCACTACCCATTCGCCACCTCCCTTCTTGAGAGCATGAGGTACAGTAGGCTGGAGGTTACGGTAGATGGGAAGTCTGATACGGTAGGGTGGGCTGGGGAGCAGAGGTCAAATATCACCGGGAAAACCACCTATGCATGCCACATTTTTGGGCCAATTTGAACAAAAATTAGAGAAAAGCATCCCACCATTCCACGGAATCAGGGTAGATTTTCCAAAACCTAGCCTCCTTACGCCCAAAATTCTGAAAAATTTGGAAAAGCACACCACATTCTGAGTTTCATTACCTGTGTATTTGACCTCTGCTGGGGAGTACGGCAAGGCTACCGTATCCCTTGCAGAACATACGAGAACATGAACACGAGACTGGCGCAGCGTGAGGGCATCGACATTCTGATGGCATCGTACAAGAAGGAGATCCAATCGATTATCGCTGAGGTGAGGGGGAGTACGGTGGAATACGGGCGGTGGGACGATCGCGAACTGAAACTTTTGATATTTTCACGTGCTGTGAGAGAAGGTGAGTTTAGGTTGCATGAAGTAGCAGGGATACGCATGCCCGAGATTAGTAATACATTGGTGTCACTCTCAAGAAAATATACAATTCGAAGGGCAACGTGCTGACGTGGGAGTCGTTCAAGATCGAGCCATACGTGATGAAGATGGCCGAGGCAATCAATAATTATGAGGAGAAGGTAAGGTATCGGGTTTTCACCATTGCTAGTTGGTGTTCCAGTGGTCGATTAAGTCAAGTTGGAGTTTTGAATTAAGTGATTAGTATAAATCAATTTAGACATTTTTTTTCAAGAATGATACAAGTCACAATGATAGCGGAGTTAGAACGATGTGAAGAGCGTTTTTGGCACAGGAGAAATTATTGTCGATATCACCAATTGACCTGATGTTTCAAAATTTTGTTAAGTTTCTGGGATAGCTTCTATTTTAGTGCTCGAGCCGTTTCTGATTCAATATCGAGAGTTATTTTTAAAATATTATTTCATTGTCAGGTGGAAGAGTTGATGGAGGTGATCGATCGTATCGACTCTCACAAGGCTGCCCTCGAGACGTGCCAGTACTCAACTGCCGTCGTTGAGAGCCATCTGACGTCCCTTCAGAAGGCCGTCGATCAACTGTCCCTCGGACACTACTCCAATCTCAACACGTGGGTGGAGAGACTGGATAAGGAGGTTCGTTTTATAATGTGCTTAGCACTTCGCATCCGATCGGTTCGTTAGATTCCTTTGGAGACTAGTAGGAGGGATGGATCGGGGGAGTGACGGGTGATACAGAGCATGATTAGAGAGTCTTCTACGTGGGCTATATCGAGGCAATCGTTGTGTGACCTGTCTAGAAGGATGCGTCATTTCCCCCCAAAGGTGGAACGGGGAAATGACGGGTCGCACAACTGACGTTGAGATAAATGTATGCGTCTTGCTAGTAATGAATGAATACAAATGAAAAAAATTGTAGCTGGAGACGACTCTTGCTCGTCGCGTGGAGGAGGCCATTCGTCTGTGGACCGTCGTCTTCGAGAATGGAGAAGAGGCTGAAGAAGCGAGAGAGAACAACGTCCCTCTCCCCGTGATCAATCCCGTACTCATAGAGGTGAGGTCATCTAGGCCAGAAGGGAATGCCTCGCTTGTGGCGAATATTAGTTGAGACTTTTATTCTTTGTCCGAGAACAATTGCGATATTCTTATCGCTCAAAACTATGAGATTGCCTTGAAACGACAGATCATTGGGCCGGCAAAACTTTCTCTTGTAAAATGTCTGACGACTTACCGTACCCCTTTGACAGGTTCGGCTAACGGCACAGACGATCTACATCTCTCCCACGATGGAGGATGCGAAGGCCGCTCTTCTCGAGCAGTTGTACGAGTGGCACGGAGTGGTCACGGGACAGGCCAGGATCAGCTCCACGAGATTCCAGGTAAGGGAGAGAGCGTGCTCTAGACGCGCCGGGTTAGCTGGCGGGGATGGGGGGAGGCACAGAGATCCATCAGGTTCCAGCCCGGGGAGGGGAAGTTCAAGATGCTTTTTATTAAAGGAGAATAAGGGCGTTGAAACTATGGTGGTGAAAAACTTGGTCCTTTTGGGAGATTGTGGAAACTTGATTTGTGCGGGGGAAAAGTTGTATAAAGTTGGGCCGCAAGGACGTGACAATAATGAGGGGACTGAATGGAAGTGTTTGATAATTAGGTGAAACGACAATTCTTCGGGCACTTTTTGATGATGAGTTATTTTTTTTTAAAAATCTATTTTTTTCAGCTGACTATCGACCAGCAGGCCTCCAAACGCACTTACAAGGAGGTGCTGGCGAAGCTACCCGGAGGACTGACACTGTTGGATAAGGCATTCAACACGATTGAGAAGCTGACCAGTGAGGTACGGTATGGGGGATACGGTAGTGATTAGTTGATTGATTACGGTAGCTTGACTGAAATAGTTAAGATGGTAATTTGAATTATCAGCAAGATACGGTATGAGGGATACAGTAATCGATTGGATGATTACGGTAGCTCGACAGGAGTAATTACAGTACACTAATTGCAGGTGGACGAGTACGTGGCGGAGTGGCTGCGCTACCAGGCCCTGTGGGACCTCCAGGTGAGCGAAGGTTACGGTATATCGATTTCATTTCCTCACACTGATCAGTGAGGATCAGTTCCCTGGAATGCGACGATTCCGTTTACGTTTGTGTTTCACAAGTTCTACAGGCTCGTAGTTAATGGTTGAAGCTAATGCATTATCGCTTCTTAGTGTAAAATATAATATATTAAATGCGTATTATTAATAATAAATTAAATAAATAATTATTTTAGGCGGAGACGATCTACGAGAAGTTGGGCACGGACGTGAGCAAGTGGATGAGGACACTCGTGGAGATTAGGAAGAGCAGAAGCACCTTTGATACGCAGGACACGAGAAAGGTGAGGTGGAATAGGTTGATGAGCCGTTCTAGAGCAGATGCTCGCAATATTTAATGGGAGAGGCTCGAAAACATCGTAAAAGTAAATGGTAAATTGTGATGTGTTAAAAAACGATGTACATCCAATTGGATATCTGCCTTCTCTACGTCGATTACTTGTTGATGAAACTCTCAAGATCGGGGATTAAAACAGATCCAAGTTGAGTTAAAATTTTCCCCTTTGCAGGAGATGTTCCCAATCGTGGTCGACTACGCGAAGGTGCAGTCCAAGGTCACACTCAAGTACGATTACTGGCACAAGGAGGTGAGCAATTGAATTTTTAAAATAAGTTAATTTATTATTGCTATTGTTTCTATATATTTTTACACAAAGGTCCGATTCCATTGGGTACGAACTAATCGATAGCACTTTGTGCTGATGGTGAAACACAAACAATCCTTGAGTCTTGAAATACTGAATGCCGATTGCAGGTACTGCACAAGTTCGGCAACATGCTGGGTGGCGAGATGCACTCGTTCTTCGATAACATCTCCAAGTGGAGAACCGAGCTGGAGGGACAGGTACGGTAGAGGGGGTAGATGAAGTATTGATATTTACATTAGAGCAATGTTAAGCGTTGTAAGTAATCGCGGATACCGAAATTCACATGATTCATTTGCCAATGAATGGAGAAAAGTGAAGTAGTGCTTCACGATTGGCTAAAGTACAAGTGTTGAATTTTTTTGTAATCGTTGCTAACCAGAGAAGTTATAAAATTGATGTACGCGTGCTGAATCGTTCTATTATAATAGTGGGAGTATCTGATAATAATGAATCTCTTAGGGCGTTGATTCTGCCTCAACATCGGACGCCGTCGCCCTCATCACGTACGTGCAGACGCTGAAGAAGCAGACGAAAGTCGGAGAGGAACAGGTGAGAGGAGAAGGGGACTGAGTTGGTTTTTATTAAAATATTGTTTTATTCTTTCAATGACTAGTGAAAAGTGAATGGAGAAGTAGTGTTTCACGGTTGGTTGATGCACAGTTGATAAAAAGTCCTCTGATTGAATTTGGTTCAGTTTTTGAAATATTAAAAAAATCGAACTTGGTTAACATGTGGAGTTCCGTTTCACGTATGAGCTAACTGCTTCAGATTCGGAATACGAGCAATGCTCGAAGGAAGCGCTGGAGAAGAATAAATAATTTAATTAATCCCTCCTCAGGTGGAGCAGTTCCGTGCGGCGCAGCGTCTGCTGTCGCAGCAGCGCTTCCAGTTCCCCGGTAAGTAATTGGGAGTTACCGTAGGTTACTGTATTAATGTAGATTACTGTAGTCTGAATATTGACCGCAGTCTGGAAGGTTACTGTAGTTCGAAAGGTCATGTAGATAGATTACTGTAGTCCAGTGGGTCAAACAGTCCAATTTAAGGTTCATGGCTGTACGCCGAGAACATTGAGGGCGAGTGGTCCGCGCTGTCGGACATTCTCATGAGAAAGGACTCGTCTATTCAGAGCCAGATCTCCAATCTGCAGGTACGGTAGTGCGGTAGGTCAGGGAGATATTTATTTCGGTAGTGCAGTGGGTCAAATCGAACATTTGCAGACGAAGATCAAGGAGGAGGACGAGCTGGTGGAGAAGCGAATGCAGGAGACACTCGGAGAGTGGGACAAGGTGAGTACTGTAGTGGACTACGGTAAGATAGTGTTGAGTGATTGATGTGAGAAGTGATTGGTGTGATAGTAAAACAGTCGATCCTTGTTAGAATGTGGAGTTACGTTTCACGCATAGATGACCTGCAAAGATTTTGTTGTATAGCAATGCATCCACGAAAAACTCATCAACTGATATCAATAAGAGGGGTTCTATCGATCAAGCAGTTATTTTTATTTCAAAATTTCGTTATTGATTAAAGTACACGCAAATAATTGTAGACGAAGCCGGTGGAGGGCGCGCAGAGACCCGTGGAGGCACTCGCCCTTCTACAGCAATACGAGAGCAGACTGGACAAGCTGAAGGAGGATAGGGAGAAGATGAGAAAGGTAAGGGACTATGAGCGATCTGTGAAACGGGAAACTAGCGGTAACGTGATCCGGCTTTCCTGCAGTAAACGTACACAACAGATTTATGTATTTTTTTGACTTGGGAGATCAAGGATTCATCGATTGATTATGGTTGGTGAAATTCCGTAACTTGGATTTGTGTCGATTTTTTTACGGAAACCTTATTGCTTCAATTAGTTCAAATTTTTTACTGTAGATACCATGATGGGCAATAGTATTAATCAATTACAGGCCCGCAACGCGCTGGACATGCCCGATCGCGCGCCACTCGACGCTGATAAGCTGAGCGTGGCCGGAGAAGAGCTGGCGGATCTCAAGGGAGTCTGGCAGGTACGGTTGGAAGGAGGATTACGGTAGTCGGGACGGCTATTATTTATTGATATTTAGGCGCTGTCGCCGATCTACGAGCAGATTGATGAGATGAAGGAGAAGACGTGGCTGAGTGTGCAGCCGCGTAAGCTGCGTCAGACCCTCGATGAGCTGGTGAGTACGGTAGAGGGAGGGGATAAGAGGTATCGACGAATGACTTTTAGGTGAACCAGCTGAAGCACCTGCCCGTCAAGTACAAGAGCTACAAGAGCTACGAGTACGCCAAGCAGATGATGCACAACTACTCGAAGGTACGGTACTTTATTGATTGATCAGTTATCGATTAGAAGGGTACTGTAGTCGATGCAGTGTTGATGGTGATATTGATTTATTGATTGATCAGGTGTGGATTGGAGGAGTACGGCAATCGATGTAATAATTGCAGATGAACATGCTGGTTGTGGAGCTGAAGTCGGAGGCCCTCAAGGAGCGCCATTGGAGACAGATGATGAAGGAGCTGAGAGTGAACTGGAATCTTCAGGATCTCACGCTCGGACAGGTGAGAAGAGATGGCTTTGAAAGTGGAAATAGGGATCAAAACGGCGTTCTGGTGACTAGGAAGATCCTGGATGCTCACGTAGAATATGGTTTGGGAATTGAGTTATTTTTGATTCGGCGATTGTTTTATGTATTCACTAGAAATATTAGTGCTTCAACAACGGGGTATCAATTGTGAATCGATGGTTGACCTAATGAGATGAGAGAAATTATTCAATAATCAATTGTGATATTTTTTCTTGCAAATGTGTGTTTCACCTATGGATTACGTGCTACGAGTCTCTTGTTGACATTCAATTGCAAGTGCATTATTTTTAAAAAATACAGAAAATTTATTTGATTGCAGGTGTGGGACGCGGATATCCAGCGTCACGAGAACTCGATCAAGCAGATCCTTCTCGTAGCACAGGGAGAACTCGCACTTGAAGAATTCCTCAAGCAGGTACGCTAGGGAGGGGAGGGCGATCGACAGAGTTCGAAAAGTCATGTCAACTGCACCTTACCTCTGGTACATAGGTGCCCGACTCCGATTTGTAGAAAGGTGCCCGAACGCAATCGATTGACTTTGCGACAGGTTTTTTCCTACGTCTGGTAGGCTCAGATGCACTTAGGAAAAAAATTGGACCAATTGATAAAGAAACGACTGAGAAAACCACCTCGAAGCAGTTGACATTGCTTACATGCTTTTCGAACACTGGCGATCGAGGACTGATTTATTTTGTTTCCATCACCTATTAGGACGTCACTGTAGTACAGTGCTTCATGGCGATATGTTAACTACAACAACATCCTTTACGTATCCCAGTGTATTGCGGTACATTGATTACAATAACCATTGCAGATGCGAGAGTACTGGCAGTCGTACGAGGTGGAGCTGGTGAACTACCAGAACAAGACCCGGCTGATCAAGGGATGGGACGATCTCTTCAACAAGCTGAAGGAGCACCAGAACTCGCTCGCAGCCATGAAGCTATCACCCTACTACAAGCAGTTCGAGGAGGTGAGATTTATTCTTACCAAATTTGATCGACAAATTGAAAACTGTTCGGGCAGGATACTTTGATGAGGATGCGAAACACGAGAGGGTGGGGTGCTATTATTTCTATGAAACTCAAAGGAATTGAAATCTATTTGAATACTGCACTTTGAGAATGCACTGAAACGCGATGGGGCTGTGGTTTGGAAATTGTTTTGCTGTCATCGCCAATAATCATTGAAAATAATTGAGTTTTTGATAATTTATGGAGTCGCTGAAACACAAAAAGGTTAAATATGGATTTAGTAGTAAATGTCGTGGAAAAATCGATGGCAATCTGATTTGACAGTGTTATGAAATCGCTGAAACTCGAGTGGAGCTTGTTCCCGCAATTAACTGGGTCGGTTATTCTCAGGACGCTCTCTCGTGGGAGGAGAAGCTGAACCGCATCTCGGCCATGTTCGATGTGTGGATCGATGTGCAGAGACGGTGAGTCGATGGGGATTACGGTAGAGGGAGGGTACGGTAGCTATCCATCGATAAAGATGGGGATTACGGTAGTTTGAGGATAGCTATTGATTGATCTGGATATGGTAGAATGTAACGTTACCTTTCTACTTGCAGCTGGGTGTACCTCGAGGGTCTCTTCTCCGGGTCGGCCGACATCGCTACTCTTCTGCCCGTGGAATCGGCCCGATTCTCGAGCATCTCCACCGAGTTTGTCGCCCTGATGAAGAAGGTTAGTAATTAATTACATAATTAATTAAATTAAATATTTTAATGAATTAATTGAAGGTGACGGCGGCGCCGCGCATCCTCGACGTCGTACACATGCAGGGCACGCAGCGGCTGCTCGAGAGACTCGCAGGTACGGTAGGATACGGTAGCGCGGGTTTTTTCAGTGATTGTCTACGGTATTGGGCAATTATCGATCGATATAGTGCTGGGTTACGGTTGAGGTATTGAAAGAGTACGGAAATGGCCAATAATCAATTCGCAGACATGCTGGCCAAGATCCAGAAGGCACTGGGAGAGTACCTCGAGCGCGAGCGCAGCTCGTTCCCTCGATTCTACTTCGTCGGAGATGAGGACCTGCTGGAGGTACGGTAGTCAAGGAAGGGTTTCTGTAGATCAAGAGTCTTGATCGTAGTTTACTGTACTGTGGTATTGCATCAGTGTAGGAGCACTGTGTTCGAAGGAGTAATAATAGAGTAATACGGTAAAAAGATACGGTACTTACCAGATCATGGGCAACAGCAAGGACGTCTCTCGGCTGCAGAAACATCTCAAGAAGATGTTCGCAGGAGTGAATGCCATCGAGATCAATGAGGAGGATAAGACGGTTAGTTCAAGCACGAGACGCTGTCGAATTGTAGCTGTGGGGAGAGAAGATTGATGAGGGAATGGTGAAACCTAGAGAAATCGGAAACTTATTTTTAAAGAAACATCGGTGAGTGAAAGTGAAGCGCATGGAATTATTGAGCTATGAGAGGATGCTGAAACTTGGGATGGTCGGGAGATCGGACTGCTTGCCATTGTATTTTTTAGAACACTCGAGGCCAGAATTCTATTGTAGGTTTGAAAATCATTGAGCGTTGACTGAATGCTGAAACCTAGACGAACGAGGCTTGAATTAATTTGTCCCTTTGCAGATCACAGCTCTGCTCTCGCGCGAGGGAGAGAAGGTGGCGCTCGCCAGTGCAGTCGTCACCAATGGTGTGAGGATCAACGAGTGGCTGAGAGCACTCGAGAACGAAATGAGGTACGGTAGATGGGTTACGGCGGGTCCATCTGGCTTTTCCTGGGAACTAGTGAGGGGCCATAATTGTGGTAGCGCTCGTTCGATAGCAAGGGTTCGGCTGTTGTAATCTGACGACTACGGTATCTACTGGAGACTACGGTATCCCATTCAGACACACGCTGGCCCGCTCGCTCACTGCCGCCCTCGTCTATCTAACGAAGATGAACTCGGACGACATCAACGTGGACGAGTACACCGCATGGCTGGACCAATTCCCGGTGAGGTGTAGGGATGGGATATGAAGGATGGGTGACAACAGATAAGCACCGGGAGTTGGCATGCAGGTTAATGAACCTGGCGATTCGAAACAACATGGGGAATACAAAAGTGTGAGTGGGAAGGGAGTGGCAGTTTGATGAGGATCGCCGCATTAAAAAAATAAAGAGAACTACCTAGTGAATCGAGGTGTTCACATAGGCTGGTCTTCGGGTAGTTAGACAACCGGTTGGACGGTTTGACTTCTTAAAAATAAAATAATCAATATCAATTATTTGCAGTCGCAAATCGTGTGCATGGCTGCGGACGTGTGGTGGAGCAACCAGGTGGAGTGCGCCCTCGCCGATGGAAAGGTACGGTGTATTGATTGGCTGGATACGGTGTTCCAGTTTTATCGTTATCTAGCGGAAAAATTCTTAGGAAGATTCATGTTTCAAGGGCGTTATATAACGAATCGCTTTAGGATGACCCGCAGTATTTCCGGGGAACCATATGAAAAAAATCCAAATGAAATAATTGCGACTCTTCTTGGCTATTCGTTAAAATAATTTTCAAAAGTAGCTTGTGCGATGAGTGACTACATAAGCACACTTTGCTCGCTTGTAAGACCTAGGTTTCAAGGGTGTTGCATAGCGAACCACTATTGAAGATCTGCAATGCACCCTCCTTGCAGTCGTTACTTTACTCGTTAGAAAATCATATCTATTTCGAGCGTGGCCTAATGCCCTTTTCCTCGTTCAGGACGCCTCGTCAGTGGAGACGGCAGTGAACAACATGCTGCAGCTGCTGGCCGATTGTGTGCTCAAGGATCAGCCAGTGTTGAGGAGAAAGAAGATGGAGTTCCTGGTAAGGCATTTTATTATTAGGTTATTTGATATTGTTTGTTGTTTTTATTAGGCTATTTGTTATTGTTTGTTGTTCATAAAGATATCATGATGACCAAGTAAGGTACTAGTGCGGTAGATACGGTAAAGGTACGGTAGCTCAAAAGTCAATCGATAATCCGCAGATCACGGAGCTCGTCCACAAGAGGGACACTTGCCGTGGGCTCGTCGCGCAGTCAGTGACGAACAACCAGGACTTTGCCTGGCTCAAGGTGAGATTTTCGCTTCTATTCGCGTTTCTAGGGGCGAATGAAACCTGGTGATAAGGGGTTTCGCATGGTCTTCAAGTCTCAGTTGTCAGTGGCTCTACAATGTGAAGTTTGTCATTTTGTGTTACACATGAATTGAAACAGAATCGATGAAGGTTTATGGATTTCTGACAACAATCATGTCGGGGAATTCGAGTTACTATGGCCTAATCTAATCCCTTCTCAGGTGATGCGGTTCTACATGGACCCGAAGCAGACGGACGCGACGCGCTGCTGCATCGTCAAGATGGCCAACGCCGCCTTCCACTACGGATTCGAGTATCTGGGAATGCAGGTACGTAACAGGCTTTTTGGCCGAGAAGAACCCTGGATCGATAAACTTGAGCATGGTGGTTTGTAGATACTAGGTAGCTTTATAAGCATAGGTTTTGTGCACATTGTGATTTTGCCCGGGAATGGTATGGAAGGAATAAACAATTGAGTGAGAGTCCGGTACCTTCAGGAGCGACTGGTGCGCACGCCGCTGACCGACAGATGCTACCTCACCATGACACAGGCACTCCATCTCAGGTGAGAGGGAGGGGAGGGTAGGAGGGAACTAGGAGAGTTGAGGTTGCATCTCGATATCAATATCTCGGAAATTAATCTATCTCGCTAATTTCAAACCGAACATTGTTCGTAATATTGTCAATAGCTATTTAAGTAAAAACATCGACATGCATTCAATATTGCCTTGATGCATTCAATATTGCCTTGTGATTAAGAACGGAGATGAATAAAGAGCACGTATGAAATATTTCAATTCCAGAATGGGAGGATCGCCCTTCGGCCCTGCGGGTACGGGTAAGACGGAGTCGGTGAAGGCACTCGGTCATCAATTGGGACGATTCGTCCTCGTATTCAATTGCGACGAGACGTTCGATTTCCAGGTGGGCATTTAATACAAAGTATTGAAAATACTAGGTGAATTGGAAGTGCTGAGAACTGACAAAGGTGACACTGCGGTCAAACAGTGATTCTGGTCTGGTTTCTGGTCGAAAAAATGTCTACTTGACTTGGTGGTCAATTCACTGCTAGGATGCGAGAAAGGCTGTTCGCAATTCCGATTTTGATCTTGCTCTACTATGCTACGGAGAACCAACAACCTCGAAATTAATTGATTCTGCTTGCAGGCGATGGGTCGTATCCTTGTCGGTCTGTGCCAGGTGGGCGCATGGGGCTGCTTCGACGAGTTCAATCGACTCGAGGAGCGCATGCTATCCGCCGTCTCCCAACAGATTCAGACGATCCAGGAGGCTGTGAGGGGCGGAGGAGAGATGCAAGTCGATCTGGTGAGGAGATAAGGGGAGAGGGTGAAACGGGGAATTGACTGGGAAAGGGGGATGGAGGGGGGATGTTCAAGCGAAATTCAGAGCAACATTGATGGGGGCTTGAGAGTTTGATGAAACATGAAATGTTTTTGGTTTTTTAAAAGAAGTAAGAGTGCATTCAATTGTCTTCATCCACCACAATTCGAATATATCAATGTTCTGAAACTTAAATATAATCAGCAAATTCGCAGGTTGGCAAGCGTCTGAACGTGAACGCGAACATCGGCATCTTCATTACGATGAATCCGGGCTACTCGGGACGATCTAATCTACCGGACAATCTGAAGGCCCTCTTCCGATCACTCGCCATGACCCAGCCTGACAGACAGCTCATCGCCCAGGTTAGTTAATATTTTAAAATTAATTTCCTTAATGAAGTTATTTTTGCTCATTCATTTTGTTAATATAGTTATGACTCGATCAATTGTGGCAGTAACGAATATCATGAACAACAAGTTCGTAATGACTTTCATAGTGTTGTGAAACATGGATATTGCCAAAATCCCCGTCCTTCAGGTGATGCTGTTCTCGCAAGGATTCCGATCGGCAGAGACGCTGTCGAACAAGATTGTGCCCCTGTTCATGTGAGTTTTAGTTATTTTAGAACTTGAAAGTCCTGTCAGCTTCTGGTTTCACGTTGTTCTTAAGTATAGTGTCTGGACCTATCAATGATATTCTTCGCACGCTCCGTAGAATAAATGTATCACATTTGTATATATGCAGTTTTGCAGTCCTATTTGCCTATTTGCAGTCTGTGCAAGGAGCAGCTCTCCTCGCAGTGCCACTACGACTTCGGCCTGCGTGCGCTCAAGTATGTTGTGTGCCATCGAATTTCCGGGGGGTTTGGGAACATTTTCATCTTTTTATCCGTATTGTTCGGTCAAAAACTGCTGTTTTATCTGGGATTTTAAAGTAATTTCAAAAGTAAAATTACCGTGCAGGTACGTACTCGTGTCTGCTGGCAACATCAAGAGGGAGCGGCTGGCGAGAGACGGAGATAGCTCGCTAGATGATGTGGATGAGCAGAAGGTGAGAGGAGGCTTGGGGAAAGAGTGGGAACTAGGAGCGCCTTGTTAGGAATTCTGTTATTGCATAGAGTCCACGTCAAGAGATGATAACACTTGTTGCGTAGAGGCTACATGTAGAAGTGGAAACAGGAAACTTATAGACGGGAAAAATAATGAAGTCTTTTGATTGTTGAGTTTTGTGACACACGAATTGATAATCAAATCGATGGCTCCTGTCACATTGAGTTTACTTTTAGTTTTGGAAACAGGAATCTCATGGGTGTTTTTTTCTTTGAAATATTCATTCATTACATTTCCTTCGATTCAGATGCTGATCCAATCCGTCTGTGAGACACTCGTTCCCAAGTTGGTCTCCGAAGACATCGTCCTTCTACATTCCCTCCTCAACGACGTCTTCCCCGCCGTGCAGTACACGCCCAACGACATGACCGAGTCAGTTGGCGATTGATTAGATAATTATTACGGTAGAATAGGGGTAGCTAGATCCAAGTCATTTCGGTTAGTTGTCGCATTATGCTCGTGCGGTAGAATAGAAAGATTACTGTAGCTGTAAGCAGAGTAAGGCAGACCAATCAATCATCCCTTGCAGGCTTCGTCAGCACATCGCAGCGGTGTGCGACGAGCAATTCGCGTGCCACTCGGACATCGAGGGAGAACTGGGAGCCGCATGGGTACAGAAGGTCCTCCAGCTGTACCAGGTGAGCAGATGTCGGTCGATTGGGTTATAGGAGGATGGTGAAACTTTGAATGGCATAGGACTGTGCAGCTACACTAGGTGAGGAGAGACTTGGTCTGGAAGGCATTTTCATATCCGAGTGTTCGTGGATATAAGAACACGATGAAACAGAGAGGGGCATGGTCAGAGCAAGTGCCGAGCAAATGAGAATGGTGTTGTGGGAAAATGAGTGGTTGTTTAATCCATTTACTCGAGATATTATCTATTATGGTGCTGCACTATTCGGTATAGGCAATTAGTGAAACGGAAAGCCACAATGCGATTTATTTTTTTCCTACGACATTCACAAGAGAAGCATAAACTATTTCGACTTGATCTATTGACCTATGAGGGAGCTCTGAAACAACAAATGGCATGTATTTAGGGTGGAGTCAAATCACGGGGAATTTTATGTTCTCCTGAACGGAAAAATGTTGTTGTATTTTTAAACGACGAGCCAAAACAGGAATTACCCCTTTCAAGTCCGGTCACCTATGAAAATGCAGTGAAACTGATCATCGCCACGTGTCAATTTCCAAATTGCAGATCACCAATCTCAACCACGGTCTGATGCTGGTGGGCGCAAGTGGAAGCGGAAAGACGACAGCGTGGAAAGTGTTACTCAAGGTATGTTCTTTGATCTTTGATAGCTATGATCTTTGATCTCTGGGAGCTAATCAGATGACTTTCTTAATTAATTAAGTTTATTCACAAGTGGTCCATATGCTGGTGAAGTGAAGTTCTTGTAGCATTTCTAGCAGCACTTTATTTTATTTGTATTATTAATTAAGTTAATTTCCTCCCATTATTCAGGCACTAGAGAAGTGGGAGAAGGTGGACGGCGTGGCTCACGTGATCGATGCGAAGGCCATGAGCAAGGACGATCTGTACGGAGTGATGGATCCGAATACGAGAGAATGGACTGATGGACTCTTCACGAGCATCATCAGGAGGTGAGGGTTACTTGGATGATCTTTGATCTTTGTCTAGTGTGTTTTAGACTAGGTGGTAGCCCATAGGTATCTGAATTGGTTTAATCATTAGAAGGTGGGTTAAGGTGGCACAGTTAAAAGATAATTGTACTTTGATATGGTCTGACCGTTGAAGTGAAGCAATAATATAACTTACTAATTTCCAACTTCAGTGGTGAGTAGGCTCTTGATTGACTGTTATCTTGCAGAATCATCGACAACGTGCGCGGGGAGACATCCCGTCGTCAGTGGGTGATCTTCGACGGAGACGTCGATCCGGAATGGGTGGAGAATCTGAACTCCGTCCTCGATGACAACAAGCTGCTCACGTTGCCCAATGGAGAACGACTCGCCATCCCGCCCAATGTATGTTTGTCTTTTTTAAACGAAGGACCCGTCTTCAAATTGGGTTCTTTAAAGTTTGACTGGCTTATGGAGAGACAGTGAAACTAGCATTTGCTGAGATGGGCAATTTTTGATTTTTTGTTTACTTGGAGGGGATTGGAAATCGGTTAGTTCTCGACTGGATGGGTAATGCAGGGACGGTGAAACGCAATTCCGCCTATTTTGCAAATTTGTTATTTACAATTTTCCCCTGCAGGTGCGCATAATCTTCGAGGTGGCCGACCTCAAGTACGCGACGCTCGCCACCGTCTCGCGTTGCGGCATGGTCTGGTTCTCGGAGGAGGTACGGCTTGTTGTTTTTATTGTTATTGTTGTTTTCATTGTTTTTAATTTAAATAATAACAAGCTGGCAGGTGGTGACGACGGAGATGCTGCTCACTGGCTACCTCAACCGGCTGCGCTGTCTGGCAGTGGAGAACGAGGCATTCACCGCGCTGGATGTGAGCTTTTTCCTAATTATTTGGATGCTTCAACCGTATTGCAACAACGCTATAGCTGAGCGTTAGATAGCTAGTATGCAGCGTGCAAGGAACAGGTTGAAAAAATATGAACTGTTCAGGCGACGCCGTCTCGTGCGATGGTGATCCAGCGAATGGCCGCATCCGCCCTCTCCCAGCATCTGTCCATCGATGGACTCGTCGCCCTCACGCTCGAATTCGCACTCAGCAGGTACGGTAGGGGCGGGGCAGGCGATCGATGAATGATTTTTTTCTTTTAAAAATCTTTTTTTTTCCTGTTGGATGCCCGCTTTTATTGTTATTGTATTAGGAAGAAGGGTGCTGTATGCAATCGATGACTGATTTTATTTCCAGAATCGAGCACATCATGACAGCGACGAGCCAGCGTCTTCTCTCTTCATTCTTCGCCATGATGAACTACTCGATTCGAACGATCGTCGATCACGATTCCTCCCAGATCGACTTCCCACTACCGGTTAGTATAGAATTATCGGGCACCGTATCAAGCCTCGCCTCCAAGACTCGGCCTCACGGATGAATTGGCTGATTTGTGATGAGTGATGATATATGATGGGTTTTTATGCAAACCATTCTTATTGTGGAAATTACCGTCAAAATCATGGCTATTTGACCTACTACTTTGTCGCTTCGAAGTGCTCTCATGAGTCAGTTCGTGGGTCAAATTCAATGAAAGAGTCTGTTTGAAGCTATGCTTATCAACAAAGAATGTGGCAGAAGGATTCGTGCTGCTCCGTGTGCATATGAGCCGAATCGTAGCGTTGGTTCAATCATTATTCGGAGAACAGAAAAATAACTATAAAAAAAATTGACGGCGAACCAGGACGAGACAAAAAAACCATAATCTCAAAACAATAACAACAATACCTTCTTCTTGCAGGCGGAGCAGATCGAGACATTCGTGTGCCGATCGATGCTGTGCAACCTCGTGTGGGCATTTTCGGGTGACACGAAGTGGAAGGGAAGACAGGAGATGAGCGATTACGTCAGAAGGACCACCACCCTCCAACTGCCGCCCAATGAACAGGTACGGTAGCATTATTGATTGGTTGTTGTGATGACTGTTCAAGTACGGTAACATGGAAAGTACGGTAGCAGAAGGGATTACTGTAGAAACAATTGATTGCAGGTGCCGATCGTGGACTACCAAGTGGCGCTGTCGGGCGACTGGCAGCCGTGGCTGAGCAAGGTCCCGCAGATCGAGGTGAGTCCCGAGGGGAAGAGGGTGGGGTACGGTAGTTTAAGGTATTGATTGATCGAGGAGTTGAGTGAATCTCGTGAGGAAGGGGATCGGGGTACGGTAGCTGTTGAACTACTTTTGATCTATGATTTTGGCTGTTTGTGTCCCAAGGGAAAGTTACGGTAGCAGGTAGTTTCGATTGATTTAGACTAGTATGAAATGAGTCCTGACAAGAACGCTAATATCGATGTTCTCAGGTGGAATCACACCGCGTGGCCGCATCGGACCTCGTTGTGCCCACAGTGGACACGGTACGTCACGAGATGCTCCTGTCGGCATGGCTGAGCGAGCACAAGCCATTGGTGCTATGCGGACCACCCGGATCAGGAAAGGTGAGAAGAGTTATTGAATTTATGGAACTACGAAATTCCGGTGCATTAGGATATAAAATGTGTCCGGACTCTTATGAAATTAGTGAAACTGTGACGCTATTAGGTATGACATGGAAAGGTGAGTGGAGCTATGGAATTTTTTGATCGATAAGTAAGCTGTATTAGCATGTGAAATGTGAACGGACTGTTATGAAATTGATGAAACGTGAAAAGAGGGATTGGAAATGGGAAAGGTAACTTGGCTTATAGACATTATGAAATTGAGGAAGTAAATTCAATTAGGATGTCGCATGTGAACGGACTTATATCAGCTTGATGAAACCTGGATGTTATATAAACTTGAACAGCGAAAATGAGCTGTGATCGATATTTTGAATTGGTCGCGGACAAAGTGTTTGAAAAGTTTGCCTTGGAGATGTAATCGGACCTAGAAAATGCGGGCTTCAGGAATGATTCATGAGACGGCAGCGGCGTTCAATTTTCGATAGCATGTCGATAAGTGACCGAAAATTAAAATAAGTGTGACTGAAATACGAAAATAGTACCTGCCAGGAGAATGCGGGTCGCGCTAGTGCTTCATGAGTTGGTGAGACATCACCTTTCGCTCGTGGTGTGTCTTGCATGTCGATACAAATCTAAATAATCAATATCTATTCCCCTCTCTTTCAGACGATGACTCTGCTGGCAGCTCTTCGCTCGCAGCAGGACATGGACGTCGTCAATGTCAACTTCTCCTCGTCCACCACACCCGAACTGCTCATGCAGGTATACGGTAGGGGTACGGTAGAAACTGAAATATGACTGATAACGGAAGTATAGATGGTAGAATAATGCAGCTTGCTGCAGAATATGAAGCAAGGGATATTGTATCGATTAGATAGTACGGTAGTGGCATACAAAATCGATTGCAGACGCTCGACCACTACTGCGAGTACAGACGGACTCCGAACGGAGTGGTGCTCGCTCCCGTCCAACTGTCGAGGTCAGATATTATAGAATAGAATTTGGAAAATTGAGCAGGCGTTTCTTGATTTTGCAACTTGGTAAATCTATGTCTCACGGGATTTATGTCTTGGAGTGAGATTCTATGATCATTAATAACCCATAGGTGAATCTGTGCAAAAAAATAATTAATTGACCCTGCGAATTTTGATTTGATAAGCAAGCAATATTGTGATTCGATGTTGCAATGTAGCTGCAGAGTTCTTGGACAATCCAATCACGTTAGTATTGTAGTGATCGAAGATTTCTAAAGCTTGTTGTATTTCTGCATCACATTTGCTTCTTATTCACTGACCTCTTTTGGATCTCAATCTTCTTCTTTCGAATACTCTCAAAAATATTATTTCCATGTCAGATCAATTTGAATCGCGCGTGATATTTGTGTCTCACCGTCACTATGAATTTCCTTAGATTCCTGCATTCATAATGCATGAGCTTCGCCCTAATCGCCCTATTAAATAATATTTGTCAGATGGCTGGTGGTGTTCTGCGACGAGATCAATCTGCCGTCGCCCGACAAGTACGGCACGCAGCGAGTGATCTCCTTCCTGCGACAGCTGGTACAGGTGAGACAAGAATTCTCCGGGTTAGAGACACTATCTCGCTGAGAGCAGGAGAAAAGAGTATACAGAAAAAAGGCAAAAATCCATGTGCACTTTAGTGTTGTGACTGGTTAGATTGGTGCATGTAGTTGAGGCATCGGCAGAATGCTTTTGATGCATTATTTCTCGGTTTTGTTATATTTGAAATCATTAATTTCATCGTTGTTAATTTCCCGCATTCTTTCTATTCGGCCCTGGTGAATAGCTGCTGCACATTCTTGATGTGTGCGATCCAAGTCGAATGATTTCAATGATGTTCTTGACTACCATGCAAACTTTTTTCTCTCTTGCAGATGAACGGTTTCTACCGTACGTCGGACCACTCGTGGGTGTCGCTGGAGCGCGTGCAGTTCGTGGGGGCGTGCAATCCTCCTACGGACGCGGGTCGACACCCGATGACGTTGAGATTCCTGCGACACGTCCCGATCGTCTACGTCGATTACCCCGCACAGCAGTCGTTGATTCAGATCTACGGAACGTTCAATCGGTGAGTGGGGGGTTACGGTAGGAGAGGGAGGGGTACGGTAACAAGAGCGCAGTATGATCTACAGGGTTCAATCAGTGAGGGGTTACGGTAGGAGAGGGATGGCGATTACGGAAGTAAGGGGGTCGACTGTTCTGTGCCCTCCCGCCGAGTGTGGGTTGCAGGAAGAGCATGAAGTAATAGTAAGAGGAAAAGTAACTGATAGCAGCGAGGCACTGTTTGCTCGATGGTAGGAACGCACATGGTGACTGCGGGTTGCAGGGGGAACTTGAAGAGCGAAGGGGGATGAGGAATGAGAAGGGAGGGAATAGTTTTCCGGAAAGTGATAAATCATTAATACCGTCCATCTTTGCAGCGCGATGCTGAAGATGCAGACGGGCGTGCGTTCGCTGGCCGAAGCACTCACGAATGCAATGGTCGATGTGTACCATCAGAGTCAGGTGAATCACGTTTGGGCTGGGGATTTGAATAATTTGTGAAGTGTAAATATGATGATGTTGTATTGGTAAGAGTATGCAATCGAACGACTAATCGTGAATAATATTGTGCAATGGTGAGTGTGAACATCAGAGTCAGGTGAGGGGGATTGTTCAAAGAATTTCTCATGATTATTGGAAATTAGAAACATCGTGGGGATTAGAAGAAAGTCTGAAACGTAAATCTCAAATGCGAACGTATGGACGAGTTGATTGTATTTACTCTCCAAGGAGCAAGTTGCATTATTCTTGAGCGTTGTTTATGGTTGATAAGGAGGCGATGAAACACGCATGTCACTTGGCGGCGCATCTAAATCACGAGATTACAGGAGCACCTCACGTCGGACATTCAGCCGCACTACGTGTACTCGCCGCGTGAGCTGACGCGATGGGTCAGAGGAATCGCTGAGGTGAGGAGGAGTACGGTAGATCAATGAAGAGTACGGTATCTAACAGAAGATCAATTAGGGTTACGGTAGGATTAGAATACGGTAGATTATCGATCCGTTTGCCCTCAGGCGATCGCTCCTCTGGACAGCATCACTCCGGCCGAGCTGGTTCGACTGTGGGCCCACGAGGCGCTTCGTCTGTTCCAAGACAGACTTGTACTGGAGGAGGAAAGGAAGTGGACCGATGAGCTGATCGATGGAACTGCTGAGAAGTGAGGGATTACGGTAGATGAGAGTGGTTACGGTATGTCGGCTCGTCGATTATTGATCTGATGGCTTAGCGAGGGAGTACATAGGGTGTGAGTGTAATATCGCGATATTTGATGTCCGTTACCGATGGCATCGATATCGTTGCCTACATGATTGTTCTTGCAATATAGTGGAATATGAAGAGGCAATTCTCCTGGGTGAAAATGTGTGGAAATCATTGATTTTTTTTTTGAGGTTTTCTGTTGTGTAAAAATTCTGGAAAGGGATTGTGATACCTATCGATTCCCTAACCGGCGCCGTCATCAGATACTTCAACTCGGCGTGCGATCTCTCGGAGACCCTCCGTCGTCCGATCCTCTACTCGTGCTGGCTGAGCAAGCACTATCTGCCAGTGAGCAGAGATCAGCTGAAGGAGTACGTGTCCGCCAGACTCAAGGTGAGCAAGGAGGGATATGGAAGGGGTGAAGCGGGGAAGTGCCGGGGTCGGGAGCTGTAATTGTTTATTTTTTTTATCCGCCATCTGAGAGTCTACTACTAGTGGTGCCCGCAGATGTTCAGTTTATAAATCTTGCGCAGCGCGAAACTACCTTTGCAAATGTTCTTAAATTTTGAAGTTCGACTTCATATATGAGGATCCTTAATAAATATGAGGCCGTTCGCCTAAGGTTCAACAAGCCCCCGCAGGGGTCGGGAACAGGTAAAAAATCGAAAGGTCTAAAAGGTTGGCCCTAACAAGTCCAATATACCTAACAGGTTGGCCCCTTGTAAGGGTTATTTTTGATCCTCTACACGATGGGACACTCGATTTCGCAATATGTCCCCTCCCCGCTCCAGAGGGGGCACCCCCCATTTTGGCCAAAAACGTGTTTTTCGAGTTTTTCTCGCCGGGAAGTGCCCAAAATGGCACGAAATCTCGCGACCGAAAACAGAATTTTGTGCTCTATCTCATGGTTATATTGATTTATCATGACTATTTTTCGTTTTCGAGAAAAGGCCGATTTTTGACCCAGAGGATAGCGCAAGAAATCCCTTCAGGAGTTGATAGAGCTGGTTCTGCTGATCATTTTGGTATATTGGACTAAGGTTTTGAGTTTACATATTGAGGTTTCCGGGGGGTGGAGCGAAAATGGGACACAAAAAATTGTCGCGAATACCCCCGTGTTGGTGTTCATTTTGTAGAGCTCGTTGAACTGATCATTTTTTGTGTTGGACTTTTTCTTGGAAACGTTTCCTTAAGAAATTACAATCGCCCAGAGAGGCCGTTGTCGCGTGATGTCCGATAATCACTTTTTCGATAGTTGTTACTTCTTAAGGAAACGTTTCCAAGAAAAAGTCCAACACAAAAAATTATCAGTTCAACGAGCTCTACAAAATGAGCACCAACACGGGGGTATTCGAGACAATTTTTTGTGTCCCATTTTCGCTCCACCCCCCGGAAACCTCAATATGTAAACTCAAAACCTTAGTCCAATATACCAAAATGATCAGCAGAACCAGCTCTATCAACTCCTGAAGGGATTTCTTGCGCTATCCTCTGGGTCAAAAATCGGCCTTTTCTCGAAAACGAAAAATAGTCATGATAAATCAATATAACCATGAGATAGAGCACAAAATTCTGTTTTAGGTCGCGAGATTTCGTGCCATTTTGGGCACTTCCCGGCGAGAAAAACTCGAAAAACACGTTTTTGGCCAAAATGGGGGGTGCCCCCTCTGGAGCGGGGAGGGGACATATTGCGAAATCGAGTGTCCCATCGTGTAGAGGATCAAAAATAACCCCTAGGGCCAACTTTTTAGACCTTTCGATTTTTTAACTGTTCCCGACCTCTGTTGAACCTAAGGCAAACGGCCTCATATGAGGAGGTGGTTTTGAAAGAAGTTGCATGGACTAGCTTCCTAATTTATCCTTGCAGGGTTTCTACGAGGAGGAGCTGGACGTGCAACTCGTGCTGTTCGACCAGATGCTCGACCACGTACTCAGAATCGATAGGATCTACAGACAGCCACAGGTACGGTAGGCGAAGGGGGAGGGGTACGGTAGAGTAGGGATACGGTAGGGAAGAATAAATCAATAATTGGAAAATTCTCAGGGTCATCTGCTGCTGATCGGAACGTCGGGATCGGGCAAGACGACGCTGTCGCGATTCGTCGCTTGGCTCAACGGACTGTCTGTCGTGCAGGTGAGAGGGAGTACCAGGGATATGTGGAAGTAATGAGGCGAGAAAGTGCCGTTTTGATTGTAATTTTTCATTTTTCTTGAAGCAACGAAGGATCACTCTAATTGAGTTTGTACTATATTAACGCTCTACATATAGTTGTAGCAACAAGAAATCAAATGGTGAAGGGAAATTGCAAAATCGGTGAAATTGCAGCTGAAAGTGCACTCGAAGTATACGGCGGCTGACTTTGACGAGGATATGCGAAGCGTGCTGAGGAGGGCAGGATGCAAGAATGAGAAGGTGGGTTTAGAAATGTTGTATTATTTGAATAAAGAGGCTTGTTCGAATTGCTTCGAGATTATGATGGGAGATAGGTGCAAGAATGAGAAAGTGATTGCCATAGTTTTCCTATTGTTTGAGAGTAAGTACTCCGAGAGATGTTGTTCAGCATCTGGGATCATCAGTTTGAATTAGGTAGTGTGCAGCAGGAACTTGTGTGGTAGGATGTGGAGGGTAGAGACATTTTTGCAAAATAATTAAATTATTTCGTGTCAATCAGATCTGCTTCATCATGGACGAATCGAATATGCTGGAGACCGGATTCCTGGAGCGTCTCAATACGCTGCTCGCCAACGGAGAGGTACGGTTCTGTTTATACGGTAGGGGTAGAGTGAATGTTTTTGTTAGAAACTATCAGCCGTTGTGTCATTGAAATAATTCCTTTCCGTCGGGTCTGTATTCCATTATTGACGCACCAGTTCGCCAGGACCAATCAACCCTCTAATCCCCCTCCATCCTTCAGGTTCCCGGTCTGTTCGAGGGCGACGAGCACACGACACTCATGAGTCAGATCAAGGAAGGCGCCCAGAGACAGGGATTGATGCTCGACTCTCACGACGAATTGTACAAGTGGTTCACCATGCAGGTATACGATAGTATTGATTATTGGAGGGAGTACGGTAGGTGTTATAAATAGGTAGGGACTACTGGATTTGTCAAGGTGACTGTGGCTAGGGAAATAGTGATTTTTGGCAGTGATGTGACAGTGCATGTTTACTGTAGGAGCCTAACTGTTTATTGAGTGCGGTAGTTATCGATTATCTCACCTGCAGGTGATGCGCAATCTGCACGTCGTCTTCACGATGAATCCATCTGAATCGGGATTGAGAGACAGAGCAGCGACGTCGCCCGCCCTCTTCAATCGATGCGTCCTCAATTGGGCCGGAGATTGGAGTGACAACACCCTGTACCAGGTGAGTGGTTGAATTGAGTAGGTAGATCGGGGTTTCACGTGTGCGTCTAGTAGAGAGTGAGACGAGCAATATCAATGTTGCCATTTCTAATGCTCTTTCGAATAAAATACAAGCCGCGCTGTCTCCCACTTCTTGAAACTGCCTTGTAATATCTTAACAATATTATGCTCATAGGAAATTCGAATTTCGAATACTAGACAGTGTGGGGTTGCACGAATAATTCTAAACTGCAACAAAAGTTGGGATCATCGATCAATTCAGCTGATTTTCTTTTTGAAAAACAATTATCTATCCGGCGAGATATCGCTCATTGTCAGATTACGAGTGGATCCATCAACATCTCCCCGTTCAGGTCGGTTGCGAGTTGACGCAGATGCTGGACATGGAGTGCAGTGGATACGAGCCGCCCCTCGGACTGCCCGCTGCCTGCGAGTTACTCCCGTCCCCGCCCACTTACAGGTACGGTAGGAATACGGTAGAATACTGTGGATGAACTGGGTACGGTATATGGATGGACACGGGACCTACTGCTGCTGCACTGCTGCTTTCGAGTGATTGTTTGAGGGATTGTGTGATACGGTAGCGAGGATACGGTAGGTAATCAAACATATCGATTGCAGAGAGGCAGTGATCAACACGCTGGTGCACGCGCACAAGGCGGTGAAGAAGCTGAACGAGCAGGAGAACAAGAGAGGAAGAAGGTGAGAGAAACTCTCTTGATTATGCATGCTCTCTCGTCGATGAGAACGAGCGAGAGAGCGTGCTAAATGGAGAGAGCAAGAGAAAAAGGAGGTGAGAGAGGGAGAGAGAGATACTCTCGATTTGACATGATCTCTCGCTGGCTCTGATTGATGAGAAAGCATGTGTATTCGCATATCGATGTTCTCTTCGATTGGGCATGTTGAACTAATCATTTTTTTGGAAAAGGAATGTCCTAGAATGATCGTTCATTCCTGCAACTTGTAAAGGTAAACTATCTGTGAAACCGGAATGATGACGGCGTTTTAAAACGAGAGTTCATCCCATTGTCCATTGCAGAACGACGGCGACGACTCCTCGCCACTTCCTCGACCTCATCAAGCACTACACGAAACTGCTCCATGAGAAGAGAAGGGAGCTGGAGGAGGAGAAGGTACGGTAGAAGGGGTACTATAGGCGAAGATACGGTAGGGGGCATAAAACACACAACATGTGATTAATGCGAAGTCGGGGCACTGTACGATTAGGACTGATTATCGATCGTTCTCATTCCCAGGTGCATCTGAACATCGGTCTGAACAAGATCTCTGAGACGGAGGAGCAAGTGAAGGAGCTCCAGAAGAGTCTGACACTTAAGAGCAAGGAATTGGAAGAGAAGAAGAGTGCGGCCAATGCGAAACTGAAGGAGATGCTGGCTGATCAGCAGAAGGCAGAGGAGGAGAAGAGGTGATTTTTACAGCAGATGACTTCAACCCATCGAGTAATGAGCCGACTAGAGAAACGGCTGAAACGTAGGTGTGACTGGGTTTGGTTATTGATTTGTGGAATGAACTGATTTATCCGAACGTATCATTTTCTATAGAGTATTTAGCTCATGACAGAGCTGTGTAACACGAACATACAGGGTATTAAATTCACATAGTTGATAATTAAATTTAAACGAGTTTCAATTGACAGACTATCGGAGCAGCTGCAGAAGGAGTTGGCGGAGCAACTGGAGCAGATCGGAATCAAGAAGGCCGAAGTTCAGAAGGATCTCAGCAAGGTCAGTGGGGGTACGGTAGGGCACTGTTTTGATCGAATATGGGTCAGAGGTGCACGTATATGTACGACTAGGGGCGTTTATGTTTCGGTATGGGGAGCTGATATAATACTAAAATATATTCCAGGTCGAGCCTGCCGTCGAGGAGGCGCAGACTGCAGTGAAGGGCATCAAGAAGGCGACGCTCGTCGAGGTAAACAAATAATGAATCGCTCCTTTTTATGTCATCTCTCGTCTGAGAGATTTTGGATGGGTGAAGAAGTGTTTCAGGAGCTGATCATATTTCATGATTTTTTTTTTGAACATGGTGTATAGTCTTCATGTAGTACAGAATAAACATTGACTTTTTTTGGTAGAGTAATAGGCGTTTCAGGGATAATTCATAGCGGATGGTTTCCTAGTGAATCCGATCTTACGCGTCGTTGGAGCTCAAATAATTATTAATCTTGATCAGGTTCGCTCGATGGCGTCCCCGCCCGCGGGAGTGAAACTGGCTCTCGAGGCGATCTGCCTGCTGCTCGGAGAGAATGTCGGATCGGACTGGAAGGTATGGTAGAGGGGGGGGGGAGGGAAGGATTACGGTAGGTTAGGAGGAATGCGGTAGTTGTTGATCGATATCGATTGATCACTCACATCGCACAATTCAGGCGATTCGTGGAGTGATGGTGAAGGAGGACTTCATGCCGCGCATCCTCTCGTTCGACACGGACTCCCTCACGCCAGAGTTGATCAAGCAGGTAGGAGGAAGTGGATTGGTTGTGTGATTGGGGTATTTGTGCGCGTTGAAAGAGCCCAGGCAACATTGTTCACTCGAAGTATTGTGAATATGGAGAAGAGCTGGAACGAGAGTCTCGTGGGGTTGTGTCTTGTTGCAGACGATGTAGACAATTTAGATTTTAGATAATCCAGAAGGAGTGTAAATCAGAAGTAGGTGGAAGAACTATCAGCAATGGATGAAACACAATTCAACCAGTCCCACATTCCAGATGGAGAAGTACGCGAACAATCCCGATTTCGACTTCGAGAAGATCAATCGAGCGTCGCAGGCCTGCGGACCCATGGTCAAATGGTGCAAGGCTCAGCTACTGTACTCTGAGATGCTCCACAAGGTACGGTATGGGAGTGTATTGGAAAGTGTTTAGAAATCATTGTTTAATGTTTCTTATTCGATGGGAAAGGAGATCAGACTGTTATTGTTGACCACCGATGGAGGATATGCGAGTCATGAAACGGCTACCATCCTACTATGAATATTTTGGAGAAAAATGCGATTTCCGGTTCGAGTAAAACAAATACAAACAGGACAACATAGAGTTTTCTAACGCAACTACTTATTTTTTTCTTTTCCTTCACCTTACCCTGCAGGTGGACCCTCTTCGCAACGAGCTGAAGAGGCTGGAGACTGATGCGAATAAGAAGACGAAGCAGGGGGAGGAGGTCAAGCAGAGAATCATCAAGTGAGCAGGAGTTTGGAGTTTAAAGTCTGATCACTGGGCTAGGCTCGAGTGTAGTCTGTAGTCTGATATGTTGCCTGTATTGAGTAGACTGTAGTTTGCTCTTTGATCTGTAGCCTCTTTTCTTTCCAGACTGGAGCAGTCGATATCGGCCTACAAGGAAGAGTACGCGCAGCTGATCGGGCAGGCGGAGCACATCAAGAGCGATCTCGCGGCTGTGGAGGAGAAGGTGAGGAGAGGGGTAGAAGATGGTAGGATGAAGCACGGAAGAAGAGGGGGAACAGGAAGACGTTGAGAGAGTAGTATTTGGGTGTGATTTGAGATTAGCAGCAGAGAAACCGAGAACAGGGAATGTATACATATGATTGAAAGAATAATATTGAAGGCCTAGATTAAGAAAGGGGGATGTAGAACTAGTGAAACGTGGGATTTGCTGGATGAGTGGATTGGGTTATTTCGAAAACAAGCGAATCATTCGACACACCAGTTGGGGTGGTTATACAGGGAGCATGGGACGCCAAATCAACTGGTCGAATCGAATCTTCCCTATTTGCAGGTTATGCGATCAACACAGCTTCTCTCTTCCCTTCGCACTGAATTCGTTCGATGGTCGGCCTCTCGGGACAGCTTCTCCGCCCACATGGAGACACTCATTGGAGATGCCCTTCTGTCGGCTGCATTCTTGAGCTACTCTGGATATCTGGATCAGCAGGTACGGTAGGGGAGGGGATTACGGTAGATCAGCTTACGATAGAGACAATGGATACGATAAAGGGAGGTGGATACGGTAAAGTGAAGTGTGGATACGGTAGAATTGAGTTATTGATTTTTTAATTAAAAAATTAAGTTGCGCGACGTGCTGTTCAACCGGTGGACGGAACACGCGCAGAAGGCGGGCATTCGATTCCGATCGGATATTGCGAGGATCGAGTATCTATCGACTGCCGATGAGAGGATACAATGGAATAAGGTGAGACACTTGGAGTAGTTGAGTTTCAGTGGTAAGTCGTAGGGAGAATAGTTATCGAGTGGTCAATGTTGCCTTGTTCCTTTGTTGTTTTCGATAAAAACACTTTTTAGTATACATGGATTAGTGACGTTTCAGTAGTATGCCATAGGGAGAACTGTTCTTTGGTTGTCAGTAGTTCCCAAGTGCGCGTCTGTTGAAAATAATTATTGCTAGAATACTTGGAACAGAGGTGTTTCAGTGGTCGGTTATACGACGATGGAATTTGAAGTGCACCAGTGCCAGTTTCGTTCTGTTCCCGAAAAAAATTCTTTCTTTCGCATTCATCTTCCATTCTCTCAGACCGGAAAATGTTGACCTGATAGTAGATGCACTTGGGACTACTACGTTTCAGCGATTAATCATAGGATATAGAATTTGGTGATGGTCAGTGTGTGTGTGAGGTGCTTCAAAAATACAAACCCCTTTCGCAGAATGGTCTCCCCGTGGACGATCTGTGCACGGAGAACGCCATCATGCTGCACCGATTCAATCGGTGAGTGAAGAGTGTCTGACTCTCTCCCTTTCCCATGCTCTCTAGCGCTGTCTGACTGGCGAGAGAGCATGAATAAGTGAGAGAGCAAACTCGTTTCTCTATTTTCTTATAATCCTGCAGGATCAGGGTTTCAGAGAGGGTACATGGATAACGAGTTCCTCAATGCAGATACCCGCTGATCATCGATCCGTCGGGACAAGCGGTCGACTTCTTGATGAAGGAATTCGCGCACAAGAACATCCAGAAGACGTCCTTCCTTGATGATTCATTCAGGTGAGATTTGGAGGAGGGAATTGAGTGTAGATTACGTCATCGAATAAATTTTGAAAATGTGTTAAAAGATTGGAGCTGGTGTGAGTACGGTTTCACTGGTGATTATTGGGATGACGTGCTGGTTAGTCGAGAGTGAAGATAGCGATCATGGTTGTATTAACTAAAATAATGGTTGATTGAGGCGAAAGTTCATAGGTCAATATTCTCATTTCCAGGAAGAACCTGGAGTCGGCGCTGCGGTTCGGCAACTCGCTGCTGGTGCAGGATGTGGAGAGCTATGATGCCATCGTGAATCCCGTACTCAACAGGTGAGAAAATAGGTGAAGGTGTGAGTGTGGGTGGGGAATAGGGGAATTAGGACAGGGTGATCATACATGGAAAAGCTAGTAGAAATCTACCTGGAATTTGAAAACATAACCTGCTTTTGAGGTTTCCGCTAACAAGGCATGTAACCTACGATTCGTAAACACACCCCGCTTTCATAAAATTAGTCGGTTTCCAAGGTCTTTTCCATAAACATACCCGGCTTTCCAAGGATTTTGTCACATAACTTTTTCATGTATGAGGGTGATTCGGGCTTTGAAGGATTAGGCAAGATGGGGTGTGCGGGAAGAAGGTAGTGGGATGCTCTTGAACACCTCTGAAATATAATTCATTTTGACGAATCTGGTGAAGTTGCGTTTAAACGAGTTTACGAGGAGGAATTGAAAGGCATATCTGATAGAGATACGATCCAATAGTCTTGGAAATATAATTTTTAATATCTGGCTTGGTTACTTGGTGAAGTAGCGTTTGAGTGTGTTTACAAGAAAATATATGCGTGTTGTAATTAGTGCGAGTCCGATGCGCTATTAATTAAACACACTTTTGTGTAGCCAGGCAAAATCTGGTTTTGAGCAGTCAATAACAGGCGGTAATTCTGTTCAAAATCAATAGTGACGAATTCTGATCGATATAAAGAAAACTCATGGTTGCCCTTTTCAGAGAAGTGAAGCGGACGGGCGGTCGCGTGCTCATCACGATCGGCGACCAGGACATTGATCTGTCGCCCGCCTTCCAGATCTTCCTCATCACCAGAGATGCATCGGTAGGTTGATGGGAGGGGGGGGTGTGGTACGGTAGATGAGAGGAGTGTTTTTTTCATTAGCGGGATCTTTGATATTGTGTTCGCAATCGGTGCAGTTGGGATATGTGAGTGGTGCAACGTATACCCTCCTGGGATGAAAATATTTTTATTTTTTGGGGTGGATCACATCAAATGACTATTCCGATTGATTCCATCCTCGTGATATGATACAAGTGAACCCGATAAACTCCTTTTCTTGTCTTTTTCAACATTTTTTTCAACCAATGACCTCGACGTATTGTCGACGCACATAACATCCCCTTAATATCCCGCACCTGAAACTCATATCTCCCCCATTGCAGGCTGAATTCGCGGCAGACGTGTGCTCACGCGTGACATTCGTCAACTTCACCGTGACGTCATCGTCCCTCGCATCGCAATGCCTCAACCAGACGATCAGAAGCGAGCAACCCGAAGTGGACAAGAAGAGAAGCGATCTGCTCAAACTACAGGTGCGGTAGGATGGAATAGGGATACAGTAGACGGGTATCGGTCATTCAAAGAAGGAGCAGGTTACGGAATAAGTTGTGGTGGTACGGTACAATGGATGGGGTTACAGTAGAATTCCTTTATTTGCAGGGCGAGTTCGCGGTGCGCCTGCGACAGCTGGAGAAGGCGCTGCTGGCTGCACTCAACGAGAGCAAGGTGAGAATGAGTATATGAAAAATGTTGATTTACAGCAATAAAAAAATGTCTATTCATGCGGTAGTAGAATTCATGCTTCACCCTTGCTATGAAGAGTTAATTTTACTCGAAGCTTTGATTCTGTGATTCTAATTGTGATTCTACTAAAGTATACGAAAAATTAAACTGTTTAAATTTTCAGGGCAAGATTCTCGATGACAACTCGGTGATTGCAACGCTTGAGAAACTGAAGAACGAGGCACAGGAGATTGCCACCAAGGCCGCAGAGACGGAGAAGGTCATGGCAGAGGTGCGGTGATATTTGATCTTTGGTCTGAGATTGATCTTTGATCTCTGCTTCTCTCAGGTGGACGCAGTCTCGGCGCAGTACCAGCCGCTCGCCGCCGCCTGCTCGCAGATCTACCACACGCTCGAGCAGCTCAATGAGGTACGGTAGGGAAGGGTTCCGGTAACAATGTAGTGCGGTAGCCAGTCAGGTTACAGTAATACGTCATTGTAGTACGGTAGTCAGGTTACGGTAGAAGATAATCGATAATTCGTCTCAGGTGCACTTCCTGTACCAGTACTCGCTCGATTTCCTGCTGGACATGTTCACGACGGCGCTCGAGACGCCCGATCTGCAGGGAGATTACACCCAGAGACTGGCAATGATCACGGCCACGCTATTCAAGGTGAGGGGAGGGTGCGTGCTAGACGTGACGGGTTCGAAAATGGTGGGAAGAGATGATGAGGGGGGGGGGGGAATTGAGTTTCACAATGTCGTGAAAAGCGGGGAAAATGTTTCAGAAATGATCTTGAAGAATTTTGTTTGTTAGAATAGAATTATATCATGCAAGGTGATATGTTGGTTCACTGTGTAATGTTAGGTCAAGGGACTTGCGCGGAGTTGATCAGACAGGGCCTCAATGTTCACAATAAAACTTTTTACTTTTGTTTGGTCATTTACAGCCGGCGCTCTCGTGATTCAATGTTCTCAGATAGGTCAATGGAATTTTCCGGGTTTGATAAACTCCAATCATCGTGGTTGTGGAAAAATATAGTATTTCACCCCATTGCAGACGGTGCTTTTGTGGTTCAATTTGTCATGTTATGTGAATCGACTTGGGCGGGGCTGATCTTTCACGTCTTTCACGTCTTTAACGTCTTTAACCCCAATGAAAATAAACTTTTGACGGTCGTTTTCAGGTGGTGAACTCATGGTTCATTATTGTCTGATACGACAATGAACATGGTCTATTCCGATCTTGTGCGGGTGTTCATCTAAATACAATAATTCTTCCCCCATTTCAGACGGTGTACTCTCGCGTGTCTCGAGGCATGCTGCACACGGACAAGATGCTGCTCGCCCTCCTGCTAATGAGAATCAGACTGAGAGGAGTGACTACTGAGAAGGCCCACGATGCAGAGTGGGATGTCCTGCTGGTGAGTGAGATGAGGGATGGGAGAAATAGAGGATGATTGATCTGCCAGAGATAGACTACTGACATGTATGAGCATTGTGAAACCTTCTAGTGCTGGGCTGGGCAAGGTTGATTGGTTTTGGTGAGGAACGTTTGGCAGCAGCATCGAAATTGAGTATCAATAATCGGCTATGGGCAATGTGTGAAACGAGTCTCAACCTTGCGTCGATCACCTTCGACAGTGGAGAATGTAACTGATTGTTCAGGGTCGAGCGGAGTTATACTCGTCGAAGGCGAAGGCTCCCTCCTCCTCGCCTCCCACCTCCCTCTCCCCTGAGATTGTCGCCAATTTCACGAGAATCCAGCATCTGCCCGCATTCCAGAAGGTCAGTGTTCGTTGAAATTTTTTTCATTCCTTACAAGGATGCAATTAATTAGTAGGAATGCAGACAAAGGGGTAAAGTAGGAGCGGCGAGACAGCAATGTCGCTGTGTTTTTCCAGTTTGTAGAGATCTTATTAGCCTATTTGTGCCTGTCAGCGGATATTGTAGAACAGGTCGCAATGGTAATGGTAGTAGTTGTTATTGATCCCAGAAAAGAGAAACTCATTGAAGCTTCTATATTTCATGGGTCTAGTATAGTCGGTGAGACAACAAATCTGTTGGCTTGGACGACTTTTGCTTCAACTAAATGTTTCAGTCTCATTGAACTCGCGAATTTCAAGTAGATAAATAGAACTTGTGACACATCAATGGCAAGTGATTGAAAATTTTGATTTCCCTCAATTAATCCTCATCCTTCTCCAGTTGTGGTCGAAGATGGATGGGGCGAAGATGGAGAGATGGATGGCATTGGACAATCCGGAGAGCGAAGTGCCCACTCTATGGGAGGATGTCGATGGAAAGATGAGTGAGTTGAGGGAATGGAGGGGTACGGTAGTTTAGGTTGTTATTGATTTTAACTAATGAACCAATGGAGCATTGGCATTTCTATTCCTGATGGGGCTAGTAGAAAAAGTGAAACAGCGATAGTGTGGGAATGGAAACTTGACGAGAGTATACTTATCTGCGATAATTCGTGCTGGCCACGGTAGACTTTACTCAGTTATGGATTGATAGTGTAATTTCAGCCGAGCACGGTGCTCTTCTTCATTCTGTGCTTGTCGTGTGGTGCGGTCGACCGGATCGTCTTCTGGCCGCCGTCCATCAACTGGTCTCCCACTCGTTCGGAGAGGCATTCTTCGAGGGAGATACACTCCTCAAGTTGGAGACTATGGTCGAGAAGGAGGTGAGGATACTGCGAAATTATGATGTATTCACGCTGTTGATAGTGAAGACAGTTGTATTTTTTTAAAGCCGAGAAGAGAGTCGTATTGAGTATAATCAGAGGTCGATGGCTTTAGAGCGATGGTGAAACACAAGCCATCCAAGGGTGTTTTTGATTGAGGAGATTCTACAGTTTGCGGTTTCACAGTTGCATTATAGCACTGGTTGGGCTACCGGTGATAATACGTTCTTAACATCATAAAATAATTTAATGTCATTATTAAATTAATGATCTCAGGTGGCCTCGTCTCAGCCTATTCTCTTCTGCTCGGCGGCCGGTTTCGATGCGTCCACTCGAGTGGAGGATCTGGCTGTAGAGGAGAAGAAGGAGATCACTGCCATCGCCATCGGATCAGCTGAAGGATTCAGTCAGGCTGAGAAGGTACGGTAGTCATAGTAGCTATCGAGAACTGACGGGAAGTACGGTAGGCTTGGGATTGTGAGAATACCATGCTGATGTGAGTAAGAGAAGGTACGATAGTCATAGTAGCTGTCGATGATTGGTGGGATTAGAGTGGTGGTTTAAACGGCATTGTTAACTAAATTGCAAAATCGCAATGCTGTATGTTGTTGTAGGCACACTGGAACTTAAAAGTTCCAAGGTGAGGTAGAGCTGAAAATCGTGTAGCGCTGTTTTCCCATTTTTCTTACTAGATAATGACATAGTTGGAATTACATTATAAGCTGGATAACTGGGAGTCCATCAATCGATAATCTCTCCTCTTCCAGGCCCTCGCCTCCTCCTCCAAATCCGGTCGCTGGCTGCTGCTCAAGAACGTGCATCTCGCTCCCTCGTGGTTGGGTCAACTGGAGAAGCGACTGCACACCCTCAAGCCCCATCCCGCATTCAGATTGTTCATGACTGCAGAGATTCACCCCAAGCTGCCCAGCAGTGTGCTCAGGTGAGAATAATTTATACATCGGATGATGAAATGATATTGTGTCAACGAGGCTCAACTAGGCCTAGTAAAGTGCTTGAAACGGCAACTTTCCTATTGTTCGATGTAGGATCAACTGGCCTACCGCATGGAGCAACGATATTGCTTGAACAAAACTCACCTACGCTTAATAATTTTATTGAAACGGCAACTTGCCCTTTGCCCAATGTGGACATTGTACAGAAATAACGAAAATTTTTTTTAACTGAGGGAGACAGCAAGAACATTACACGAGTGATATTTCCGAAGAGTTATAAACCCCCTGAAACCCAAACCCTTCTCAGAGCGTCTCGTCTGGTTGTGATGGAGCCAGCGACGGGTCTGAAGGCGTCCGTCCTTCGATCGCTATCGTCCATTCCCGCCCAGAGAATGAGCAAGGGTCCCGCCGAGAGAAGCAGACTGTACCTGTTGGTGTGTAGTACGGTAGTATTGATTGGGTAGGGGACGGTAGGCTCCTTTAGCTATCGATAATGACGAGGAAAGCGGATAGGGGATAAGGTAGGCCAGTTCGATTAAATTTACGATCGAAGTTCAGTCGTAGAGTACGCTTTCTATAGATCGATTTTGGTGACCAGGGACGAGATTTCGGTAGATCAATTATCGATCGATATCTCTTTAGGTGTGCTGGCTGCACGCTCTGGTTCAGGAGCGACTGCGGTACGCGCCGCTCGGATGGGCGCACGCCTACGAGTTCTCCGAGGCTGATCTCAGGTGAGAGGAGAGTGGGTTGTAGAAAAGACCACAACGAATGAATTGGTGGGTATTTGGAGTTACGACTATAGGTTAGGCGTGAAACGGTGATATCAGATGAAAGCGGAGATGGGTTGTATGAGCAGGTGACAACAGGATGGAATTGGTGGGTATCTGGAGTGACGTTAATAGGATGTGCGTGAAACGCAGAAGGTCGGGGTGGCGTCTAAAAATCGGATTAAACATGGATCTTTTTAAATATTTACAAATTAACTAATTGTCTCAGGGTCGCATGCGACACGCTGGACACTGCCGTTGACGCGGTGGCTCAAGGTCGTGCGAACGTGGCTCCCGATCGACTGCCCTGGAAGACACTGCTCACCCTCTTCTCCCAGTGTATCTACGGAGGAAAGATCGATAATGCATTCGATCAGGTATCGCCTAACTATCTAGATTCTTTGATGGTCAAGAAATCGCGTAAATTCGAAAGACGAGCGCATTGCACGTTTCGGGTTTCGATGTGAGGTCATGAGAAAAAGAGTTGAGGGTTCGTAGACAATAATTATATCGATGGCAGTGGAATTTACTCGTGAACGAGTCGTGGTTCACAGTGACACATTTCATCAAGTGAGAGCGGGGTTTCAATGGGGATTCATGAGAAAGAATGAAGGGCAGTAATCAGTTGACGGGAATCATAGGGTGCAAAAAATCATCGAAATTTTTAATGATTTGCTTCTGTCTTCGATAGACGTTCTGATGTCCTCTCCCAATATGACAATTGTAGACCCTTCTGGACTGCATGCTGGAGCAGATCTTCACGGCGAAATCATTCGAGGCCGATCACAAACTGATCACGAGATACGATGGAGAGGACGCACTCAAGGTACGGTAGGAAGGAGGTGGTATTGATTGGTACTCAATACTCCGATAAGCCCATGGTTAGGGTATTTTCCCACTATTGACTGTGGTTAATGGGAACTCCGCACACTTAGAAATTAGACTCGGCAAGTCATGTTGCGAGATATTGTATTGGATGTGAAAAGTAAGTACGAGTGTGATCTATGCTTCACGCATCTGTCAAAGCAGTCATGGTATTAATGAAGCAATTAGTAGTTCTGCGGCGCATATCATGAAATCGATAGATATGAATAATCTAGTATCGTCTATGCTTCCATACTAAGAAAACAAAGATAAAATAAAAATCAATTTTACAGGTGCCGGATGCGTCTCGTCGTGACGTTCTTCTCGATTGGGCGGATAAGATCCACTCGACGCAGCTTCCCTCCTGGTTGGGATTGCCCAATAATGCCGAGAAGGTACTCCTGCAGCAGAGGGCCGATAAGCTGCTCAAGAACATGCTCGCGGTTCGTTTTTGTTCATTGGTTTTATTGTTCTCATAGATACCTGCATTCCATTGCTGACCCCGCTCACTAGGTCATATTAGATGGCGGTGCAACCTATAAGTGAATGTTGTATTTATTACACGACATTTGTGTCAACGATTAGTGATCATAACACATTGGTCGTATGATAGATTGATGCTGCGGGAAATCGACTGGACATTTTAAAAACAATAATTGATGTGCAGGTGGCGGACGACGAATTGGCGTTCGCGACGGTTGGCGAGGAGGGCGGAGAGGCGGTGAAACCGCAGTGGATGGCACAATTGATCGATCTGGCCGGTCTCTGGTTGAAGAACCTTCCCAAGGAGTTGACAAGAATGAAGAGAACTGTCGAGAACATCAAGGATCCGCTTTTCAGATTCTTCGAAAGAGAGGTACGGTAGGAAGAGTGGTACTGTAGAATTATTACGGTAGTTCAACTTAGGGAGGACCAAGCCGGAAAGTCCGCGCCCAGAACCGGCGAATTTACTGTGACAGGCTTTCTGTCGTTCACCACCCGGGAATTCAAATCCTCACGTTATTTTTGTTTTTAGTTTATTTTTGGAATATTTGACAATGCGGCTCTCTAAATTTCGTTTTATTCTGAAGTTAGGAATGATGCCAATGCACAGTACAAAATACAAAAAAATCCAGTTTCGCGAACATCATAAATTTTGGCCCTGAAAATTAGCGATTTTAGTTTTTATTGATTATTATCCGTTTCAAAGAATGCGGTTGTTCAATTTAATAAGCATTACATGAAGTGGTCTCGTGTGCACCATTCAGAGAAAAAACAGGAAATTCCAGTTTCGCGAACAGTTTGAAAAAAAATAGTGTAAATATCACACAAGAAATTGACATCCCGTAATTAATCGTGGCCTATATGATACATTTTATGAAACTTGCTTTATTTATTGATTTTTTGATTCATTTTATTAAGTAAATCACACACGAAATTCCCTGGTGGGAAATAAGAGACACGAAGAAAAATAGTTGCCCCGCCGAACTCGAGCCGCACGCACGAAACGACGCGTCAACTTGACCAATGCGGCTGTCACCGCACGACAGGAACCACCCCGTCGGGAGATGTGCCCATACTTGTTAAAATCAATTTTTTTTGCAAATCTAACGATGTTAGTGTGATTCTGCATCACCGATTGTCCCATTGCAGCCGAAAACGGAATTTTAGAAAGCTTTTGAAATTTCCCGTGGTCCTCCCTAGTTCAACTGTTCATGGAAATATTGTTGTACTTTTTGGAGTCCGGGAGCCAGAAGAGGAGTACGGTACTTCCATTGGGGCTCCGATTAATCTTGTTAGTACCGATGTTTGGGGTACAATATCTGAACGAAGAGTACGGTAGTTCAATCGTGTCACCAATTGCAGGTCAATCTGGGCGCGAATCTGATCGCTCGAATTCGTGCGGATCTCGTCGATGTGATGGCAGTGTGCAGAGCGGAGAAGAAACAGAGCAACGAGACGAGAGCATTGATCAGTTATCTACAGAAGGGACAGGTACGGTAGCATTGATTGCATAACGAAGGAACAGGGAAGGGTACGGTAGCGAACAGAATACGGTAGTATTTATTAGGCGCTTCAAGTGGGACCTTTTGGAAAATGGATACGGTAGATATGGGCGGGATAATTACGGTATTCAATGGATCAATAATTGATTGCAGGTGCCGACCCACTGGATGCAGTACACGGTTCCTCGCGAGACGTCCCTGAAGGAGTGGCTGAGTGATCTGGCAGAGAGAATGAAGCAACTGGCAAGAGTGGCCAGCAGTGCTAGCTTGAGGAATGAGGAGGTGAGCAGGAAGGAATACGGTGCGATGCGGTAGTGGTTCCACCAGTTATGGACATGAGAAGGTGTGGAAAGGGGATTTATTGAAAAATTCCTCATTGTATGTGGGTAGGGAGATCGAAGTTGCGAGGAAAGGTGAATAATACTGAAAGTTCATTTGGTCTAATCTTGCCTGTAGATTGACGATAATCACGTAATTTCTACTAGCTTATCACATCGAATTTAACTCCTGTAGGAGTAACTGAGCTTATTCGAGATGCTCATTCTCCAATTTTCTCATTCATTACATCCAATCTCCCTTTTCCAGGTCTGGTTGGGTGGAGTGTTCACAGCGGAGGCATTCATCACGGCGACTCGTCAGCAAGTGGCCCAGACGAATACGTGGTCACTCGAGCAGCTCCATCTCCATGTTCATCTCGGAAGAAGTGGAGCAAAGGATGTGTTCAGAGTCAGCGGTACGGTAGTCATTGCTTATTTTCTTGCTAATATCATTAAAATGGGAAAATTTGGGTTGCTTCAAATAGGCTATCACAGGTTTCACCGAGGTATGAATAGTCGAGTGATTGAGCCGTAGCTGATGATGCCAAGACTTGTTGTTTTACACATTTAATATTTCATAAACTGGGTAATTTGAAGAGCTGATGGTGAAAACTGGTTACTCCTCGAAATTTGACTCATAATTTTTTTCACGTATACACAGTTGGGTGGCGCATCACACGACCGATATGAATAGAGTGCAACTTAAACCCTCTTTCTTGCAGGCATGCAGCTGCGTGGTGCGAAATCACTGGGCGGCAACAAGCTGGAGCTGTCGGACGAGGTAACCATTGATTTCTAATTAATTGCTTATTCTATTCACTTAATTTTCCACAATTGCCACTTTCCAAGTGACATAGTATTGTTATGTTTCAAGAGCCTTTACCTTTACGATTCAGGCCCACCAACCAATAGCCAATATTTAAAAGAGTACGGTAATCAGGATATCGATTAAGGTGACTTCGCCGATCGATGTGGTTGAGATGGCGTGGAGAAAGGAGCCGGCCGAGGGAGCGAAACTGCCCCTCTATCTGTACGGAGAGAGACGACAACTCGTCGCCAGTCTGTCATTCCAGGTGAGTGGGGGTTGCAATGGGGAGATAGGTAGGGAGGGGAGGGGATAGAGATATTGGATTGAGTGATGATTTGTAAAAAAATATTGTTACCCTTGTAAGATTGACGTCTCAGTGGGGTGATGAGAAGAGGAGAAGGTACTTTTGAGTAATACAGATAAGATGCAGGTGGCAATAAAAAATCTTCTTGATGCTGTGGAAAAAGTCAAAGAGAAGAGGAAAGATTTGAATTCCCGCAATTTCATATCTCGGCTCCCAGTGGTGCTAGGCACCTGAAATTTGGATTCTGCGGTGGTTTGTCGATTTCCACCCCATAATCCAAATTTCAAGTCCCTAGCTATACGGGGAGCTGAGATATGAAATTGCGGGAATTCAAATCTTTCCTCTTCTCCTTGATGCTGTGGAAAAAGTAGGGGGAGGAAAGAGAAGAGGAAAAAATCGAGTGGAAAAAGTCAAGGGGAGGAAATCGGAAATTTGAATTCCCACATTTTTCGTTATTTCAAAATATCTCGGTTCCTATTGATGCTAGCCACTTGAAACTTGGTTTATAGGGTTTTAAGGTGTCGGAAAACACCTAGTTAAATTTTTGAGTCGCTAGCTCTACAGAGAAGCGAGATACTGAAAAGCGCGCGAATTCAAAATTTTGAATTCCTCCTTTTCCTCCTCTTGACTTTTTCCACTCGAGGAGGAAATCTCCCCTGACTTTTTCCGCAGCATAACTTTTTCCACAGCATGAGTAGGACGTCAAGGGCGCGAAAAAGTGAGCGATGCGCGCGCTTTTTTAAAATTTGAATCAAATAAGCCTATTGTTATTTGAAGACTCGATAGTTATTTATTTAATTGTAGGTGGCCGATCCGACTTCGTTCTACCAGAGAGGAGTTGCCATTGTGGCCAATGCCAATCTCTAAGAGAGCAACGGATCGATTATGGAGATTATCGATTGATTCGTTTCCCAATTGGTTTATTTATGTTCACAAGTAAATTATTGTAAGTATCCATAATAATAGTGTCGTAAGCAGTGCTCTTTTTCCGTTTGTAATACAACTTGTTCTAATTTATCGGTTCTGTTTTTAGTTGGCAATTTTTTTCCTGATTTCTAAGATTGTAATTCGCTTTTCGCTTCGCGTAATGAATAAAGATATTTAGTTATTAATTGCCATTGTGATCGAAGAGTCGTTCGAGTCGACTGTGATATCTGCCCTTTGAGTCCCTGATTCAGGCACATCAATCAATAATCGATACTTGTAGGAGTACGGTAATGATGAGCGAGGACTCTTGCATGGCAATGAAGTGGGCCATCGTGGCGTCCATTGCAGATCTCGCCCATCTGCCTGCCATCCAGTGAGTTGACGGTAGAGATTACTGTAGTTAGGGTACGGTAGAGATTACGGTAGTTAGGGTACGGTAGATTACGGTATTTAGAGGTTACTGTGGTAGAGATTAACGTCGCTAGGGTACAGTGTGCCGGCCGATGAGTACGGTAGTTAAATTATCGATCCCTCACAGGTCGTTCGGATCGTGGCTGGCCGGAGAGATTACGAGCGAGGCAAGAAAGATCGGCACTCAGGTAAGGGGAAAGGGGAGGAGGAGCAATGTTTCGGCGAGGGTAGATTCGTTGAGGAAACGAGGGCTTCCTTGATTACGATTCAGCATCGAACAATGAATAAATATACTAACCGCACATTTTGTGTGCTTGATTATTTTTTGATGGAAATTGGAAGGAGGAGGGGGAAGGTTTTAGCGTGATTAGATTAGTGTTAGGGAAATGACTCTCTTGATTGATGGTTCGTTAAATCTATCCACATTTGGCCCGCTTGATCCTTCCGTTTCTAAATTGTTTCGAGGAAGGAGGAAGAGGAAGGTTTCAGAGGGGGGTAGATTAGTTTTCGGTATGGTTAATTTAATAATATTAATAAATCACAGCTGATCCTGGAGTCGACGCCGTCCCTCGTGACGACCGTCCTCGTGGGCGACATCGGAGGCAATTGCGCAGCGTACGAGAAGGTCGGTTGGAAGAAGATGGAAGTGGGAAAGGAAGGGGGCTAGTGTGACTCCGCCTCTTTCCTCCTAGACTACCACAGTAGAATGCCTGATGCTAACCTTCTATTAGCAAGGATTGTTGAATGGGTACACGATTGGATGATGCAGAAAGCATATTATGTCCTTCGATGGATTGACTAATCATTTTTCAGATCCACAAGGAGACTCCGGGCGTGCAGTTGGTGGTGCACATACTCCCTCATGAGAACAGCGAGGAGTACAATTGGATGAAGAGTTTATCGGCCAGATATGGACTGATCAGACAGGGAATCCTTCTCGAGAATGCACTCACTCACTTTGAGAGCACTGAGAAGCAGGAGGTGAGGAGGGATGGTTGTGAGTGATTGCTGGATGAGAGGGCGATTGTTCGAAGGGGTCTGGAAAAACAGAGTGAAAATTGTTAGCCGGAAGAGATGAGATGGGAGTAGGAGCATTGGAGATGCAGTGATCATAGATAGACAAAGGAGAGGAAATGAATTGATTTCGCCCTACCCTTGGGTGTTTTAACACCCAAGGGTAGGGCGAGAGTTAAAACTAATAATCTTATTTCTCGGGTGAATTCCCTAAATGAGCTGTTGGGGGATTTGTGCCACAGTGAGTGAATGAGACCTATTCCGAATGGGTGACGCAATGATTGATTGAAAACCCTCCTCCAATAACTGATCAATTTTCCTCAAGTGGTGCTTGAGAAAGTATATTATTTTCGTGAAATAATTAGCTGGCAGTTTGCGGCTGCAGTGAGAGATGATAGGCCGAGGAGAAAGCAAGGGAATGATCTGTCTCAGGTAACGAATTCCAATAAAAAAAATAATGCTGCAGGTGCTGCGCAACATCATCCAGTGGATGGCCCGCAGATCGGCAGAGCTCGCCAGAGGAAAGGCTGGGTGAGAGAGAGAATTATTATCGTGCTATGACTTTGGGAGGCATTTTGAAACTCTAAAGGGATAGTTTTGGAACCTTGATAAAAAATTTCGACTTGCTCTTGAACGCTTCACAGTATTTTCAAACATTTTCACGTGTTCCTAAACTTTAGGGCCTAAACGTGACGTCACTTATTATTTCCCATTATTGCCCCACAATATCATTCCAAGCGCGTGCCTTGTTGTGATGTGGTCGGTTCTATCGGCCATGGACAGGTATTACGATGACGTTAGATATTATTGGTGCTTAGTGCTCACAGATAACTGTTTCATTCTCGATGCATGGAATGGGTAGTTAGTATTAGAGTGACTGTGGCATGGTTGTTTCCCGCTTCGCCTTTCCTATGAATTGTCTGATAATAAGCCGTTTTCAGTCACGAGAAGCCGTTCGACCTTCGCGTTGGCCCCGACGAGTTCCTCGTGAAGCCGAAGCCGGGCATGATCAACGACGCCATGGTGAAGACCGTCGTCAACGGCGTCCTCCACGGAACTGATGCAGGTACGGTAGAGGAGGAGGGGAGTACAGTAGTCAGAGCAGCATAGGAATCGTTAGGAAGGTGCTGGAATCGGAGTACGATAGTCACGAATACAAACTAGAATGGAATGAGGGGAAGTGGGAGGAGGGGAAGCAGTTTCTGGGTACAGGAGGTGCACTGATAACGTTAAATATGGATTGTCATTGCAGGCGACGCGGATTCGTCGGTGCGCGTCGCGGGCCTGCCGCACGGCATGTCCGAGTTCCAAGTTGCAAGTGAGTTGACTGATCTTGTATTGGCCCTGCAACACAGATTGGCTGGTTTTAGCCTGTCTTAATTATGCAGAAATCTGCGAATTCTAGGTGAAATATCATACATATTTTGTAAAAAATATTTTTTTATGTACAAGAAGCCGATCTAAGATTGGTGTTAGCAAAAAAACCGGGAAGGTGTAGTGGTGATGAAACTTGGACTTGTCAGGCATCTTCCGCAATCTGTCCGTGTGCGGAGTGAGCATCCATGCCGACGAAGCAGTCGTCACCCTCAAGAACAAGTGAGTGGGGAAGGGGAGAGAGTACAGTAGGGACAGGGCGCATGATCGAGAAGTGATTTTTTTTTAAATTATTGACTGGAGATTACGGTAGCGGTGATTAAATTGGGAGAAGAAGTGAGAACATATGGCTGATTGTTGCAATGAAGAGACATCAATGTGGGATGAAGTACGGTAGACAAATGGTTTGTGATTACGGTAGTGGTAATAATAAATCGATTGCAGGTTCCACGCTCAACAGGCTGCGGCCCTCTACAACAAGTTCCAGCTGGATAAGTACCATCCCATCGAAGTCGTCCCTCTCTCAGCCGCGGTCAAGGAACAGATCAAGGCTGTCTAACTACCGTATAGCCTCAATTATCGATTGACTACAGTATCCATCTTATCGATTAGACTACCGTATACCTCAATTATCGATTGCCCACTTCCACATTCCTTTCCTGTATTGTTCTTCTGATGCTTTCTCTTTCCCCGACCTCAAGTTCCCTTTGTTAATTATGATCTCTCTCTCTCTCTCTCTTGTGTATTTCTCACATATCTCATCGACCCGATTTTCCATTCCGAGCATCTCAAATCTCCTCCACCCTTCGTGTTACATTGTAATTCTCACGGATTTTGCAATTGTTCGAGTTTTAAGCGATAAACATGATTGAGAAAGTGGCGCTTACACAACAGTCAACGCCACTGAAAAGAATCTAGAAGAAATATGTTCGATGAATGCAGAAAATAATAATTTTCACGTGCGAACTAATCGTTTCATATTAATTTTTGTCGATTTGCATCGGATTATTAAGCCCTTGTCTCTCCTCCTCCTCATTCTTCACTCGTTCGCTCCTCGCGACAGGTCTTCTTCTCGTTTCTTGGTTCGATTTTGATTCATCTCTTGTTTTTCCATCGCTGAACTTTGATCTTTGACAGAAGGATGCGTCGAATCTGGAGTCTATTCGGAGAAGAAAAGCAGAAGCAGCAGCAGAAGGATCACAAGGAGCCGCCCCCGCAACCGGCACAGGTGACGTCGATTATTGATGCGTGCGGGTTACTGTAGCGTTTATCGATTTTGTTGTCTGTGGGTTACTGTAGTGTAGCTTCTTGTCTTATGCTCCACGAGTCACGGATTACTGTAATCGCAATATCGATTCGTGGTAACGGTAGCATTACCGTACTCTTCTTTTCAGAACAACAACAATCGTGACGACGGATCGACGAAGGGAGGCAGCGTGGATGAAGAGGAGGACACTATGATGGACAGGGGCACCCAGACCACCCTGTGAGATTGTTGATCTTTGATCTTTCACTACTGGTCGATGATCTCTGATTTTCGGCAGATGATCGTTGGTCGTTGACCATGTGTCTATGATCTTTGATCTTTGATCTCTATCAGATCGCGAGAAGTGATCAACGAGCCGACGACGCCTGAAGCGGGCACTCCCGTGGCGAGCACTCCTGTGAGGGACGAACGATCTGTGGACGAGGGAGCCAAGAAGAAATCGAGGAATAGAAGAAAAAAGTAATGATCTTTGATCTCTAATTTGATATTTGATCTTCAAGCCTTCCTCCCCCCTCGGATCCTTCCTTGAGTGGGCGGATGCTTGGACTAGGACGCTGAAGCTATGTCTGAGATGATCGATCGCTGATCTTTGATCTCCTATTTGATCTTTGATCTTTGGCAGACCGAGTCGAAGCAGCGAAGCGAAGACGCCAAAGACCCCGAAGACGAGTGGATCAATTGGAAAGAGGAAGAGATCGAAGGAAGTGATCAAAGTGAATCGATCGAAGGAACGAATTGGAAGAGATGAGGAAAGGGGAGCGAAGCAAGTGTGAGTGAGGGGAGGGAGGGGTGCGATAGCCAAAAATGTGTTATGCGGTATAGATTAGTTAGATTGAGATAGGCTCCGCACTTTCATGTCTGCTCTACTGCATAGATTGTATGGTTGAATGTATTACGGTGCACGAAAGTACTGTAGGTATTGATTTACTTAGGCTCCGCCCCTTTCTCGTAGGCGCACACTAATCTGCTCCCCCTTCTTCAGGGTGGTCGCTGAGGCTCGCGAGATTGCAGCCAAAGAGGACAATGAGGAATTCGAGAATGATGGAGGAGGAGCATTGGCCAAATCGAAGATCAAGACGAGAGATCTCAAGTGAGTGAAGCGACGAATGGGAAACGTCGACCGCACCGCACACCACACCATAAGGTAGATTGAAATTTGATCTTTCACAGATGGAAGGAGGAAAGCAGCAGTGAGGAGAGGCGGAAGAAGACTCCTGCCAAGAAGTGAGGGGTACGGTAGACGATGGGTACGGTATCGATTGATTCAGGATTGTCGAGGCGCGAGAAGTGAACAAGGCGGATGACGAAGAGTTTGAGAACGATGGAAAGGCCCCGATGGCAAGATCAAAGATCAAGACGAGAGATCTCAAGTGAGGGATAGATACGGTAGTCAGATTGATCTTTGATCTTTTGCAGATGGAAGGGAAGTGAAGAATCGCCAACGAAGACGACGGACGAGGATAGAAGTGGAACGAAGCAACCGAAAAAGAAGTACGGTAATCTCGATGGGATTACTGTAGAGGAATACTGTGCCCGGGAGAGTACTGTAGTTTCATTGTGCGAAACGCAAATTGGAAGTATCGATTGCCCATTTTCTCACATTTACCCCTTCCTGATCACTTTGCCAATTCGTTCGTGGTTTGTGTGGTCTGAAAATGACGAAGAAGAAGGAAAGGTGCGACTGATTGCGTCATCACTAGGCCATCATATTGATTGCTTATGGATCGATAATGTCCATTAAGCCACTCTGGATAGGTGTCGTTGTCAATAAGGCGCGAAAAAGTGGAATTCCTTCTGTTCCTCTCCTCTCAAAAGCGCGCACGAAACAACCCTCTCCCTCTCGCCTCCCTCGCATGTTTCTTACCCGGCGCGAATAGAGCAGACGCTCGCTACAAGGCATTTCCCGCCCAGCTCTCACCAACTCTGGATCCTCTGCATTTGCTCGAGAAAATCTTTCGCCTTTTACTAAAGATTTCCGTGCAGAGGATCAAACTATGAGTATCACTCATTTTTTGGAATCCCCTCGAAAGAGCGGGATAATAAATATCGCATACTTTTGTTGAGGCTCGACCCCACTTCTTTTCTTCTTAGATCGATATTTCGGGTTCTTGCAGCAGAGCAATTGTAGGAAAGTTGCCGAGGCTCGTGAGGAGAATAAGGCGGACGACGAAGAGTTTGAGAATGACGGCGGAAAGGCGACCATGGCCAAATCAAAGATCAAGACGAGAGATCTCAAGTACGGTAGCTGGGTTACTGATTGATCTTTGATCTTTGATCTCTTGAAGGTGGAAGAGCCAGGAGCCAATGCACGAATCGCCCGGCAAGACGGGAAGTGGAAGTGATTCGGGTGAGAGGGATACTTAACGATCGATAATGGGCGGAGCCAATTACCGTATCTGAGCCTACCGTAATTGCAGGAGGATCTGAGAAGAAGCATCCACCGAAGAAGGCGGACAAACCGTGAGTTGTCTCTGTCTCTCTCAATTTCCCATGCTCTCTCGCTCTGTCTAACCGCCGAGAGAGTGTGTGAAATGGAGAGAGTTAATTTCGTCATCAATCAATAAATTTAGGAAAGTGGTTGAGGCTCGGGACGTGAATAAGGCCGATGATGAAGAGTTTGAGAATGAGGGCAAATCAATGGCAAGATCAAAGATCAAGAGCAGAGATTTGCAGTGAGTAGATACTACTGTAGCACTCAACTATCGATTGAGTACTGAAGCCATCCAATTATCGATTGATTGCATTGCAGGTGGAAGAAGGAGGAGCCGGAGAAGCCGTGAGCAAATTTAAATATTATTTTAACTAATTTAATTAATTATTAAAATTAATTAAATGATTTAAGTGTAATCGCGGAGGCTCGTGAGCTGAACAAGGAGGATGATGAGGAATTCGAGAATGGATCGGGAGCAATTATGGCCAAGTCGAAGATCAAGACGAGAGATCTCAAGTGAGTGCGACGAATGAGATACGTCGGCCACAACATGCACCACGCACCACACCACGATAATCTTTGATCTTTAGATGGAAGAAGGACGAGGAGGCGTCGACGCCCACCCGTGCAACGAGATCGCACGAGACAACCACCGACTCGACCGAAGCCAGATCGCCCATCAGGTATACTATAGGCTGACTCCCTTTCTGGAATATAATACGGTAGCCCCACCCCCTTCAATCGAAAATTCTGTTGCTCCGTCCCTTTTCAATCGATAATAGCCTCGCCCCTTTTCGCGATACTGTAGTCTCCTCCTTTCCAATAGAATAATCTGCAGAATCGTGGAGGCGCGAGAGGTGAACAAGGCGGATGACGAAGAATTTGAGAACGAGGGCAAATCTATGGCGAGATCAAAGATCAAAAGCAGAGATTTGCAGTGAGTTCAATTCAATTATTTTTATCCACCAGGGTGAGAGGGCAAAGAAGTTTACATTGATCTTCATTAGGTTTTGGGTGGAGGTCCGTCGTCGTGGGGACAATCCGGTTTGGGGGTGTGGGGCGTCGTAGGGAGCAGCAGTTTGGTATTAGAGTCGCAAGAGAGAATCAGAGGTAAATGAGATAGAAGGAAGGGATAGAATATGAGAACGGAAACAAGAAGAAGAGCTATTTACGAATTCAGCAGACAGCACGTTCCACGCACGAGTTTCAGAAAGGATCAACCTGTTCTGATGAATTGAAAATTTTAAGCGCATGGAGCTCTCGCCTTGCTTGATATTAGTAGATCTGACACTGTGAATTACTTTGAAAACCACTTTTGATTTGATTTTGATTTGGGCTGTTACGATGAAAAAAATTGTACGAGGAATGAAGAGGCGGATTCTTCATCGTGTTTATGATAACTAAAAATGTTCAATTTGAGATGGAAGAAGGAGGATGTCTCTCCCTCCAAACCAGCTCCTCCCACTCCCGAGAAGACTCAAGTTTCCGTGGGAAGAGTACAGAGAACACCCGACAAGAAGAAGGACAAGGAGGAGAAGGAAACAAGGTGAGGAAGGAGATTGATCTTTGATCTCCGGCTTATCGGTCCTTGCGTATTTCCAGCGTAAAATGATATTGTAATAGATAGTTAGTTAGTTAGTTTTAAGGATTTTCTAGCACGATGTATTTTAAGGGATGCTTTAGCTTGATCTTTGACTTCTAATCTATGATCTCTCTCGATCAGATCGGTGATGTCTCCTCCTCCGGCGGATTCTCCCGAGGCGCCCACTCAACGGCAGTCGATCATGCAGATGCTTCTGCCAGAGAAGAGGAAGGAACAACCATCGGTCAGTTTGCGATTCCAGTCAAAGGATACTGTAGCTACCGTATCCAGTTCGTGAATGATGTAACTACCGTAGCTCATGAAAGAAGAATGCACAGTAGCCAATCAGATTAGTACTGTTGATATAGCACGAATCTGAAACGACACTGTAGCCATCGGAGTGTGCCGTTGCGATCACATTACAAACTGCCGATAGTACTGTCAATTCCGTACCATTCTAATGCACTTGCCTACCGTATCCTCCCTTGCAGGCGGAGAGATCGGTGATGGCTGCCCCCTCCTCGCCCGCCTCTCCCTCTCCCGTGCAGACTAGTGTGAGGAAGGAAGTTGTGGTGAAGAAGGAGGAGAGCAGTGTGGACAAGAGTGCCGCATCGAGAAGGTACGGTCGGATACGGTAGAAAGGAGTAGGGACGGATACGGTAGTATGGTACCGCTAAATTATGCAGTATTACGATAGTAAAGATACTGTAGATGTGGAGTTTACGGTACAAATGCTTGCAGCCGCCACACCAACAAGAACGAGGAGACCTCTCGCGAGAGCGCCGACAAGTCACTCATGAGAAGGTTGGTAGTTGATCTTTGATCTCTGGGCTAATCTTTGATCTTTCCAGACTTCGCCCGAACCTCAATCTCTCGCGCAAGTCCAAGTCTCGCCATGATAAGAAGTGAGTTGATCTTTGATCTTTTCTCATTGTATTTTCCGTATTTGAATATCAGCAGGCTAAGATTAAAAATTCTAGTATTTAAAATTAAGAAAAACTCTCTTCAGAGACAAGCACCATGAGAAGGAGAAAGAGAAAGAGAAGGAGAAAGAAAAGGAGAAGGAAAAGTCGTCCGACTCTTCGCACTCGCACGCCGACAAGTCGTCGGTGAGGTGTAGATTACGGTAGCCTTACCACGTATACTGTAGGGCTTTTATGACAAGCCACAGTATAGCCACAGTATAGATATATCTTTGCCAAATAAAATTGCCGAATTTCATATAATCAGGTGTAGAGACATTATGCTATTACCAAAAAACGCATTTTTCGAGATTTTTGATCAATAAATGTTCAGAAAGAAAGGACGTCGTTGCGTATGGATCCAGTCGACGTCGCTGCTTCGGCTGTAGACAGATCGATGAAATCGATAAAGAGCATCTTCAAGGCAAACACTCCGAGATCAAAGGCCAAAGATCAAAGATCATTTCAGAAGTCGGACGATACGAAGAAGCGTCCGGAGGACCTCCTGCCGCATGTTGAGGTTGTTACTGTAGTCGATTACCGCAAATAACCATCATGCTCTTGTTGAGCGCAATAGTTATATATTCACGTCTGATTCTAATCAATAATCAGACACATTAATCCGATACCGTAATCGTTTACCGTATCCTCTTCATTTGCAGAGAGATGCTCGTGACGTGACGGAAGCCCGGCGTCTGATGGAGATGCTCAAGAGGAACAACGTGTTCGAGAACGCCCTCTTTCCCTTCCAGGTGATCTTTGATCTTTCTTTGGTCTTTGATCTTTGATCCTTTCCAGAACGAGACCCTTCGTGCATACTTCACGAGCGGCTCGAGACGACTTGACAAGAATGTGTGTATCGTATCTGCCTCAAGATTCCGAAACAATGCCATGATAGAATATCATAATATGGCATAGTAGGGTGTATAAGAGCATCATCACTCTTTCTCTATCACCAGTCAGAATGACGATATTGTGTCTTTTAGTTATCTCTTTATATCTGATCTTTGTCATTGCAGACGATGGATCTGCTCTTCAAGGCGGCCGATTTCGTTCTGGACAAGATTCTGTATCGGGGCGAGGAGTTGGACGAGTACATTGACAGTCCCCTCAAGACATTCATCCTCAATAGAACCAAGGTATCCATTAGGAATGAAGGAATGAAGAATGTGTCTCTTCATCGTCACTCTAACTTTCGAAAAAAGTGAACGACCGATGCTACAATATCCCAATACCGAATCTGTCCCTGAATTATTCTACGCTTACCCTACCCCTTTACTCCTGGACCAATTGGTACCAATTGGACCAGGCCTGGTTAGCCTGCGGAAGTGGTCTGGCAAGATCCTTTGAGTCTACCGTAGATCCCCCCCCCAACACCCCTTTATACAACACCGTAAATACCTTAATTATGCAGTCTCGAACGATGGTGGTCGAGCTCCTTCTGAAGAATGCTGAGTTTCTCCCTCAGACTTGGGGCGGTCGCACCGTTGTTCTCATGAGATCCGAAGAGGAGGTTACGGTTGCTCCCGAGGTACGGTAGCTCATGCTTAGATTACGGTAGCTTCAAAGGCTATCGTAAACTGATATACATGGGAGACACAAAAAATCGATACACCGTATCCTAATTAATTTCCACTCAGGACGAAAAGTCGAAGAAGGAGGCTCGTAGCAGCAAGAAAGAAGACGATAAGAAATGAATTAGTCATTTCCCTCCATTTCCTTATTTCCATTCCTTTCCCTTCTCGCGAATTTGAACGCTTCTTTACGTGTAGTAGATATAAAATATTATTGGGATGTCTTTGTTCTGAGATGCAGTGAAAAGTTATCGGTTGTTGCCCCATAGCTGTGACATATTATTAAAAGTTTATTGAAGTATTAGTTATTAGTGGAACAATAAAGAAGGAAGTTGGCACAGGAAATGGTGAAGAAAGAAACAAGTAATAATGATTATTCAAGAACGATGCAATTGTGCTTCTCAGTTAGATGCTTGTTCAGCCATCTCTTAGTCTTGTACTGCTTATCACAATAAGTGCACTGCAAATCATCTTTCGGAGTGGGCTCGGCTGAAATGGAAATGATTATTTACACAAATATTTAACATAATTCAGCTAAGAAAGAAATTACCGATGAGAAGTCTGCAGGTCTTGATCACTTGGTCGATGGAATCTTCATCAGAAACTGCTTTTCTGAAGATAATAAGGTTGCAGGGTTGCACAGAGTGATAGATAAATCATTGTTCTAATATCTTGATGATAACGTACCTCTTTCGATCGGTTCTACCTTTGACGGAATGGGCGACTGACGGAGCTTCGACTGCAATTAATGTGATATTTTCAAAAAAGAATAAAATATAGTATTTAAATTCAGAAAACAATAAACTCACTAGCATGCATTTTTCTGTGTTCGAGACGTGCAGCGGAGTTCTTGAAGATAGCGGGACAATCACCGCATCTGAGAAGGCGAAGAGGCTGCACTGGCTGGTCAATCTGAAGATGACGATGAGATAAATATTATTTTTTTAAATAAATGAATAGAATGATTAAAACAAAACTCTAACCGTCTCCTCGAATCTTCTTTCTAGCACGATGGTCTTCTTTCCGGTTGAGCGAGTATTGTGAGTGGGCTTGTTGGACTGAGATTTCTGAGCGGGACGAGCCAAAACCATCTGAATCAAGTTTATTTTTCTATTCAAGTTTTGAAAACTTTTTCGATAAATCAAAAAAGTGATTTACCTCGTTCTGAATTCGAGCCATTTTTGCTTTCTTGGAGAGATCATTGAAAGCGAGCGAAATTGCTTCACAGAAGTCGTATCCCGCGTTCCTCAGAGGATCGGATTGTCTGAAAGAGTAGTATTGAATTAATTCGTAGATGTGTCTCAAAGATATTTAATTCAAATATTTATAACCTCTTATCATCGCGAGACTTATTCTGACGAATTGATTGTTTGAAGGAATCGATGGCCTTCTTGAATTCCTGAATGGTCAAATTGATAGTTTGAAGAGATTCTTCTTAAAATGAATTATGAGAATTTTGAATTTACCTGGGAATGAGATCCCTTATTCGATAGCTCGATCATCATTTCGATTCCATTGAGAAAGATGCTTCCGAGATGATCAACAGAAGCAAAATCAGAAACGTCGTCTTGAATATTCATGAGATTGTTGGAGACTTTGAGAGAGGTAGTAGATGAAGACATCGTGTTGATTGTCGATCTGGAAAGAAGTTCAGGTTAGTTCAAAGGATGGCTGAACGATGCACAATGTGCACTACACATAAAAGGCGATATCGAATAAAAAGATATAATGATGGAAACACAGAACATTTGACATTTTCATCGACATTACTTGAAGAGGGAGTGAAGAGCGAATGAAGAGATGAGGCAGGGGATTACAGAATGGATGAAGAAAGAATATTTCTAGAGAGAGGTCGTAGACAATAATTGAAGAGCTAATGAAGAAAAGGGGAGGAGCGAGTCAAGTTATATAGCCCCGCCCCCTTCCGATCTAATGGATATCTTCCACAATTTACGACTATTCCGTCTGATCGGAAAGATGCCAGAGGGTATGAACATCAATGAAGAGATCAAAACAATGGTTACGACAGATCGGAGTATGATCGATCGATCTTTTAGACACATTCCATCCTCCCATACCAAGAAGTTCACGAGATCAAATTTGGATAATTGATAACAATATTGAGATGTCTGAATGAAGAATCCGTTTCAAATCAAAATCAATGGTTTTCCTCTTTTGAAAAGAGCAATTGTTTTTTTTAATGATATGAGACGGCACGTAGAATGAAGAGGCGGATTCCTCATTATGACGTTGGAACAATCCAATTAGTTGGAACAATCCAATTAGTTTACATCTCTCATGAATTTTGTTATTTGTTTTGTTTGTTTGTTAGATCTGTTTGTAAGTTGTTAATTTGTTAGATCTCTTGAAATTTGGTAAGCGGGATGATGTGTCTGTGAAACCATATTTCCGAGTCGTACATGCTTCTCTCTGTTCCCTGAATCATTTTTTAAAATATATTTTTTCATTCTCATTATATCCTAGATAGTACCAAGACACAATTATCTAAATTATTCTTCAACCTTCCTTTGATACATTCCCCCATTTCTCATCATTTTCTATTGATCTCTTCTCTCTAAGGAGCAGGAGCTTTCCGATTTTTTCCCACACATCCAATCGTGAACCCTGGCTAGTTGTGATTGAAGAAGAGGGGCCAGAAATTCTTCAACTTTTCACACCTTGTAATTGCCCTTCCTTGTCTTTTTTCTTTCAATCTATTGATCTTCGAATAGGAGAGTCGTCTTAGTCTAAAGTCTTGGAAAGTAGCCGTAATTAGATCGGAAGGGACCAATCCAGAGAACTCTACACGCTCTCTTCATTCCCCCCGTTCAAGCACTTTCTTTGGCTAGGTGTTACTCTTTCTAGGACTCATATTCGTAGATAAACTCTGCGATTAATAGTAATAAAAGTGTTTTCATAATTCCTAGCTCATGAAGAACCTAGCTGAGCACGTCTTCTCTATTGGATTGCATTCTCCTTCTTCATTATTTGATTGTTTTTCGTTCTGAAAAATCGCAATTTTGGCTTTTTGAACGTTCACAATCCCTTTCCCGGATTGCAGATATTAAACAAATGAAAATATCCAAAATCAATCAACCAAGGCTCACGAACTCTTAAGAGGATAGCTGCTTCAAATGTAAGGAGCAGAACAAATTGTTCTAAATTGTCCTTCAACTTTTAACTTATTACAACCTCTCTTTATTTGTGATCTAATAATCTCCCCTTTCGGAAATAAGAAACAGTTTTCCGATCTCGATCGTAAATTATGGAAAGTAGTCGTAATCAGATCGGAAGGTGGGCGGAGTCAGACAACTTTGCTTCCTCCGCCCCTTTCTCTTCATTTCCTCTTCAATAACTAACTGTGACCGGTAATTTCCCTCACTAGAACTCTATCGCACTTTCTACTTAAATTTAGATAGGCCCCACAAGCCCCGCCCACTTTGGTGTGACATGATTTCGCGAAAAAGCGAGAAACCAAAGTCGCAAGGTTCATTCTAAACCAAATCACTCGTTCGAAGTTGCTCTGGATAGCTAATACCGACCCCTATCGATAGAGCACTGTCCGAGAAATGCATAACATCACTAAGTAGGTCAAAATTGGACTCAAATTAAGGGAATAGGGTCGATTCTCGACAAAAAGAGCCTTTTCCAGTGTGACAATTCTGCTCGGACAAAGTTTTTCTGACTCATTAGAATATTTCACGATTTTTAGAGAAAAAAATTAGAATTTTAGGATCTTTCCCTGGCTTGCGACTCCTCGATTTATATTGGGCGCGAGGGAGGCGGGAGGAGGGAGGCGAGAGGGCGGGAGGAGGGAGAGAGACACACGCAAATTAGGCTCCGCCCTCTTCCCTCTCGTCTCGCCTTTCCCTCCTCTTCCCCAGTGTGTTGCGCTCGTACTTCTCGGGCTCTAGCGCAGCTCAGAGACAAGATATCGGCAAACGGTAAAAAAAAAAAAAAAGTAAAAAGCATGTTGTTATTCAGGCCGTCAGGGCCGTCAGCTTTGTTCAGGCCGTCAGCTTGAATATACTTTTGACCACATTGCATGAAATTGGTTATCTGCATTGTGGCCCCTAAATTTAGATAATAAATGTAAATTATTCTTAGCTGTGATACTCACACCTTTCTCCGTTGATAATTATTGACACTTCACATAATTTGATATCACATTTTATGTGCAGTGATCATTCATGCACTAAACTAACATGAACCTCTTTCCAGAACGACAATCAACACGATGTCTTCTTCTACTGCCTCTATCAAAGTCTCCAACAATCTCATGAATATTCAAGACGACATTTCTGATTTTGCTTCTGTTGATCATCTCGGAAGCATCTTTCTCAATGGAATCGAAATGATGATCGAGCTGTCAAATAAGGGATATGATTCCCAGGTAAAATAGAATCTCTCCATTTCACACATTTTATATGAAGAGTCTCTTCAAACTATCAATTTTATCATTTCAGGAATTCAAGAAGGCCATCGATTCCTTCAAACAATCAATTCGTCAGAATAAATCTCGCGATGATAAGAGGTAAGCGTGCAACATTTTTCGAGCATAATTTTTTTGTCATCGCAACAATTTTAATAACTCTTCTTTCAGAGAATATGATCCTCTGAGGAACGCGGGATACGACTTCTGTGAGGCAATTTCGCTTGCTTTCAATGATCTCTCCAAGAAAGCAAAAGTGGCTCGAATTCAGAACCAGGTAAATCACCTTTTCAAATTTCTTGAAAGGTTTTTTAAATTGAATAAAACATAAATAAACTTGATTCTTTAGATTGCTTTGGCTCGTCCCGCTCAGAAATCTCAGTCCAACAAGCCGACTCACAATACTCGTTCGAGCGGAAAGAAGACAATCTTTCTAGAAAGAAGAATTGAGGAGACGGTAAGAGTTTTGTTTTAATCATTCTATTCATTTATTTTAAAATAATATTTATTCCACAATTGTCACCTTTAGGTTGAAAGGCCAGTGCAGCCTCTTCTTCTTCTGAGATGCGGTGACTGCCCTGCCATCTTCAAAAATCAAACTGCGCGACTGGAACACAGAAAAATGCATGCTAGTGAGTTTATTTTCAAAATAATAAATACTTTTTTGTTTGAATATTGAAAATAACCAATTATTTGCAGTCGAAGCTCCGTCGGTTGCAGATTCTGTCAAGAGCAGAGCCGATCGAAAGAGGTACGTTGACAAGACGAGTGAGAATAGGCCTGTCAGAAGGAAGAATTTTCCTCTTCAATCTGATATCCCGAGTTGAGAAGATGCCAAACATACTGTATGTGATAACAGTTTAATATTTCCAGGAAGTCCACCTATACTCATGAAGACGACACCATCTCTCATCCTGCCAAGACATCAAAACTTGCTACCGGTAATTTATCAAATTTTATTGTAACTGATTAGGAGTTTACATTTCACCCAGACTAATACAATATTTACGCATCGAATTCATATTTCCATTTCAGCCGCGCCCCCTTCCATTGATGAACTGCAGTGTCAATACTGTGATAAGGAATACAAGACCACGAGATGGTTGAATAAGCATCTTATGGATAAGCACAACGTTGTCGTTTGAGCAGAATTAATCGCTTTCTTCATCTTGTTTTCGATTTTTTATTGTACAAAATAACCATTATTTCAATAAAATTTTAATAATAAAGGCACAACGGCCTCCATACAAGTTCAAAGAGTATACAGTTCAATGAATGTTTGGTTTCTGGTTTATTCCAAGCCTTTTCTTTCCACTTCATACAGTGTAATGACAGCACGAGACATTTCCAAATGGACTTTATTCTGGTATCAACCATTGACTTTATTCTGGTAATACCATCAGAACAGAGGTCTCTACTCTTCTACTTTTTCTCCTTCTTTTTCTTGATCGATTTGCCCGATTTTCCACTGTCCTTGCCCGTCGTTTCCTTACTTGCTTTCGTCTTTGTATCTCCAGTCCCGCGCGTCGAAGTTCCGTCCTGCAGGGAACATATTGTTGATACAGTATCCCGGATTGATCTTTGATCTCTGATCAATGCGTCAGAGATCACTGGCAATATATCGATGCCGTAATCGTGATTGATCTTTGATCTCTGGTAATATCGATACCATATCCCAAATTGATCTTTGATCTCTACCGTACTACCTCATTGTCCTCGTCATCATCGTCCGCCTGCTTGTTCTTCTTCTTCTTCGAACTCTTCTGACTGGTGTCCTGACAAGTGATTACTGTAGTTGACGATTCAAGACAGCGCACGCAATGCAAATTTTGACAGACGACGTTTCCTAATGCCATGGTGTGCCCACTACCGTACCAGCTTCTCAGCAGTTCCCTTTTCTCCTCCCTTGCCCTTCCGCCTGCCCGATTTGCCCGACGAGTTCTTGTAGCACTGCTTGACGACCTGAACTTGATCTTTGATCGCTGTATTGATCTTTAATCTTTGATACCTGAACTGCATGGACGTGTGCATCAGAGCCGGGCTTGACCAGTCCGGTCTCCGTGATCAGAGAGACGATGCACTCGAGCAGCAGGAAGAACATGTTCTGAAATTAGAGCGACGATTATTACTTCGACTCACGCAATGCAAATTTTGACTGGGCGACGTTTCCCATCCGACACACCACAGCACCTTCTGTCGCAGCACACCGTACCGCACCATGCGCACGCTCTCGATCATGCCGAGCAGGTTGATCTGTCGCTTGCCGAGAATCTGCAAGCAAGTAAACGTCGTCCACGTTCACCACGTCGGAATTCCGACAGAAGCCATCAATTTGGGAATCGTCGTCCAACCACACCACACACACCTGCTTGCTGAAGAGATAGGCGAGGGCGAACACGCCCGTCCTTCGGATGCCCGAGCAGCCGTGGATCAGCATCGGCACGGGCTGTATGGTGTAGCGATTAGGAAAGGTCGTTTGTCGATATTTGCACTACGTGAGTCTGCAGTAAACGTCGGCTACAGTATACCTTTCCATTGTCGGCCGCGGGCACAATTCTCTTGAGGGCGTCTGCACTGTGAATGGCCGAGACGATGACCTGAATATCGATTGATTTGGGTATGGTATACGGTAGTTTGGGAGCTACCGTACCTTGACGTCAAATTGCGAGTCGGGTTCCCAGCCCAGAATGGAGATGACGTTGAGCACGCGGGAGGTGATGTTGCCCTGTAGTGGTGTGGTGAGTGATTAGGATTCGTCGCCTTGTTGCAATTTGCATTGCGTGAGGCGAAGTAGTAATCGTCGTCCTCACCTTCTCCAGATAGTTCTCGATCTTGAGCTCGTAGTGGATGATGTGCTTGCCTTCGGTTCTCACGGCCACGGTACGCACACGAAAGCGCTTGCGGCACTATGAGGAATAAACTCAGTGGTCGATAGCTCATGGTGTGCCTACCGTAATCTTCTTGCCGGCCTTGCGCTCAAAGTACGGATAGCACTGCTCCTTGTCCTCCAGGTTCACCAGACACACGATCGTGTTGATCTACAGTATCCTTCAGTTATCGATCCGACTACCGTACTCCTCACTTGCTGCTGCCAGATGAGTCGGTAGAACTCGAGAATCGTCTCCTTCATGGGTGCCTGAGTGGTGTGCGTTAGTAAACGTCGTCTTGTCACAATTTGCATTGCGTGTGGCGAATTAGTAATCGTCGACCTGTGCCATGATGAGTGCACCACCGGGACAGGGCAGACGAGATGCATTGATGTACGAGCAGTCCTCCTTGATCTCCGGCTGCAGATCGATCGATCCTTGCGAGAAGAGGACGGCGTTGAAGAAGCGATTCTTCTGAAATTAAGTCAGTTATCGATCGGTCCGCTGCGTGCGACTACCGTACATCCGGGTATCGGGTGAACTTGTTGATCTGTCGTTCCGGCTTGCGCACCGCGTCGTGTTCCGCGTGCTGCTTGAGACGGCCGCCTGAAGGGAAGAATACGGTAGGTGTGGTACGGTAGACCCGAGAACAATACGGTAGGTGGGGTACGGTAGGCCCCTTATTGACTGATGGACAGACAGTGACCGTGTCATCGTCATCGTGCATATCCTAGCATATCCATTAGGGTTGATGAAACGGAACGGAAAACGGAAAATCCGAACTTTTAATTCAATTATCGTCTCATTCCGGAACGGATTAAAAATCGAACAAATGCCATTCCGGAACGAGAGTCGATGCGAACAACTCTGGTATTGCTCACCTAATAGGCCACCTAATAACTCACCTAATAGGCCACGAATTAGTACACAATTAGGTGAGTTATTAGGTGGCCTATTAAGTGGGGCAGTGCTATTAGGTGGGCTATTAGGTGAGAGGCAGGGGGAGCGGGGTCTCAGTTATTAGGTGGCCTATTAGGTGAGAGAGCTACTGTACGAAAAATCGTCTCTCGCCAAAACGGTGATATCCGGAATTATTGATCGATATTGCATGAGTGATCCCCATACCGTAACTGATCCACACATGGAACGTCCATGCGCGGTAGTCACATCCAAAAGGCAATCCCTGATGGGATCGCAGTTAAATGAAGGCATGCTCGAGAGCAGTCTGCCAAGGGCTTTTCGAAGGGACCTTGTAGGCAAGGTGTGCTCTATTCACGACGGGTAGGAAACGACCGTCCCAGTGCGCTATTAGGTGGCCTATTAGGGAAGTTGGGTCAGGTTATTAGGTGGCCTATTAGGGAGCCAGAGCCTCCCTCGTTCCTTTATAGGTGGCCTATTAGGTGAAGCCTCTGATATTAGGTGGCCTATTAGGAATGCTTATTAGGTGCCCTATTAGGTGAATTCTAGCTCTGTTAGGGTTGGAGTGATTATAGGTGGCCTATTAGGTAGAGGCCCTCGGACCCCTCCTTATTAGGTGGCCTATTAGGTGAGCAATACCAGAGAATGAGAAATCATTTGTTCGACTCTCGTTCCGGAATGGTGGAGATAATTGAATTATTTTGTCGGCCATTCCGAGAGCCGAATGATCAACCCTAATATCCATTCAATATTCTTGATACCGTATTTTTCCGGAGCTACCGTAACCCTCCGATACCGTACCCGCCGAGAGACACGCGACGAAGTCGTTGAGGTTGTCGCCGTGCACCTCCTGCTGGAGGGTCTTGTCGCACCCTGGAATGGGGGTACTGTAGATGGTGTGCGAGCTAGTAAAAGTCGTCTTGTCACAATTTGCACTGCGTGAGGTGCAGTAGTATTCGTCGCTCTACAGTGCACTCACTTGACTTGCTCATTCGAGTGGGCGAGAAGAGACGAAAGAACGATGAGCGAATGGTGTGGAGAAGGGAGGGAGGGGCTTTTATAGGGGAGAGGTTGGGGCAGTAAATGAGGGTGAGAAATGCAAAAGTGAGGAGAATAATTTAATTAACTTCATTCTGGAGTTATTCGCTCGTCCAGGGTGGTCATTTTGTTGATTGTGAAATGACATTTCATTAGATCAACAGAATCGTCTTCATTCATGGTCCATGAATCATGGAACTTCGTATTTCATCTGAACACCAATTCCTCCATTGTTACAAGTCCTCTTCAAGCGTTCTTTATCACATTTTAGAGCTACTAGCGAATCACGGAGTTACAACACAATTACAGCATACATAATCGACAATAGACTGGGACTAACAATGACAATACTCCCTAGTGGGTGAGAGAGGGGGCGGGGAGAGTTCAGAGATCAAAGATCATCTACTCATAGACCCATGCGTCGATAAAGGGAGACGCGTAATCGTTGATCTCCTCTTCTCCAAACCAATGGGCGATTTCCTTCGTGGCCGAATCGACCGAGTCAGAACCGTGACAGATGTTGCGACCGGTCTGAAAAGAATTGATCTTTGATCGTTCAAGTTCCCGAAAACTAATCGAAAGTATGCTTCATGCAGATATCTCTCTATATAAGACGAGTGGTTTCCCATGGTTCCAATCCGGAAAGGTCTTCATCGATTTAAGAGTTGAAGAATCTTCAACTATTGCATAAAAAATATTTTTTTGTTATTATTCTCATGGTTTAGGGCTTGAACCGCAAGAATACAAGGAAAAAAATATTTTTTATGCAATAGTTGAAGATTCTTCAACTCTTAAATCGATGAAGACCTTTCCGGATTGGAACCATGGGAAACCACTCGTCTTATATCGTCCAATGAAACCAATATTGATCTTTGATCTCTAGAACTTTATTTTGATACCATACCTGAATGGAGAAGTCTCCTCGAATGGATCCGGGAGCGGAGGAGAGCGGGTTCGTCGCGCCCAACATGATACGGCCCTGCTTGACGACGTCCAGTCCCTGAGGTGGGAAAGATCAAAGATTAAAGATCAAATATCAGATATATGGTGCGCGGTAGATCAATTAAGAATACGGCAGAGTTCAAAGATCAATTCCCGCTTGCTCTCTCGCCAGTCAGACAGGGGCGAGAGAGCACGCTATATCGAGAGAGTGAGACACTTTCTCTCCTTACCTGCCAGACCATGGCGACGACGGGGCCGGAGACCATGTAGGAGATGAGGGAGGGGAAGAACGGCTTGTCCTGAGGGGAAAAACCGATTAGTCAGCAACTCATCATAGGCACACATCTAAATTGTTGTGAGGAGAGAGGCGAAGTACACAACAATTTTTCAGAGTTCCGACCGAAAATTCATCCTCGTATGACTCATTCTGACGCATTCCACATCACACGAAGCCCCGCCCACTTTTCCAGTTGTACCAAATCCATCATCAACAGAGGACATGGCATAAATGTGGGCGTGCCTTTGAAGTGGGCGGAGCTTCCCCTCCTATCTTACTTTGAGGTCTCCGTAGTGCTCCTCCAGATGCTCCTTGGTCGCCGTCATCTGCTTGAGCGCCACCAGCTTGTATCCGCGATCCTGAGGAGCGATAAGTGCGGTTATAATCGATTGATTACGGTATCTTACAGTGCTCTCGATGAAACCGCATACTACCATATCCTTCAACTATGGTATCCGTATCCGCTACCGTAGTACGGTAGCTGATACTGTAACCGTACTCCGAATCTGTGATCGATGCTGCTGGTGAGTTTCAACCTTCCACTCGATGATATGACCTCCCCTATCCCTCGATACAGTATCCCCCCGTACCGTACCTCGAATCTTCTGATGATGCTGCCGACGATGGCGCGATGGACGCCGTCCGGCTTGATCATGATGAAGCTGCGCTCGCTGTTGGGCGAGGACGGACTGCAAATGAGAGGGTCACTTTAGTGGATGATAGTCTAATGGCATTTGGTCAGATGAAAACTTTTGGATGAGAAAATGATATGTGAAACAGTTCTCATCCGGCGCCTAATTTGAATCTCGCCTCCCCTCAATTTGCATGCGCTCTCATCTGTCTGACTGACTGATGACCGACGAGAAAACGTGCAAATCGAGAAAGAAAGACGTGTGCCGAACTGCCAACACTAGTGAATTTGCTATGATTCTATTGGTTTGACAGCAAATAGGACGTGAAATGTGTCTACGCACACAAATGACAAGGAATTGGGAAAATGAGGACTTGAAAGCACTAGATATGCCGAATCGTGTCACCCCACAACCCATTGCTCACCGGGTGGTCTCTTCGGTCGTGGCTGCTGCAGCTGCAGTTGCTGCAGCGGTCGGTGCATCGGCGGGCTTCGCTGCGGGCGCGGCACCAGCCGACTTTCTCGGTTGCTGAAGTAGGGAAGGTCAGGATAAGGTACGGTAAGACTTCGGTAACGTTCCCTAAGGAACGCTAAGGTACGGTAAGGTAATAGAAAGAGACGTACCTTCTTGTTGTTGCGGGGCATGGCGACCGGTCAGGAGGGAGCGATGAGATGAGAATGAGGAGGTGTAAGGGATGGAAGCGGTGAGTGGGAGTATGCTAATGAGGCGCATGCATGCAAAGAGAGAGGGGACGCGCGTGCGGATTCTGAACTCTTGAACTCAACTCTTGAAGAAAGGAAAGGGAATGAAGCAAAAATACATTCTGTTTTCCCATTCCCCAATCGTAGAATTCATATCCTGATTCATACCATGATTGCATTCCTCATCCCCCGATGCAATGTTTTGTCTGCGAGGAGCCTATATCAAACGCGTCTCCAAATGATATGTCCACCGAATCTTTAACGCATCGGTAGATACCACACATGCCCTTCCAATATTAGCGAATTGTAGGACAAGCAAGGCTCGAAATTGTTTGTTTGAGTTTTCTTTGAAATTCTAATTATTAGACCTTTTTGTATAGGATAAAATTAGAGTTTTTCACAGATGTCATGTTCATAGTCCCATCATTACTGATTTTCTGCAACGGTCTCAACAAAAGTCCATTTATCAAAGCACGGAATTCAAGAAGAAATTAAGCAAGAGGGAAACATTCCCCCAATGAAACGTTTGGAGAACTGTGCGTAGGAAAGTTTGGATAAGGGAAAAGAATAACGGACAACATTAGAATGGAATTGAACATAATTGGAATTCTTAGCAGTATTCAGCATGAAGAATGGAAAGTTTTCCTTATGTGGCCACATCAGTCTCCTTTATCCAGACCTCGACGATAATCGAATCTTCCTTCACGAATTTCTCTTTCTCGTCGAGCAGTTTCTTCAAATAAATATATAATACATCATGGTTGCATTGACAAACTTACCTTAAGCTCAATGACACTATTTCCCCATCCTTTACCATTTACAAACTTAACCATTGGTTCAAGACGGTATTCAAGAAGCACCGAATTATTGTCGTGAGAGAGAAGTCGAATTTTAGCAAATGCATACCGAAATGTTCTGAAAACGAATGGTTCTTGAATATATCTTAAATTTCCTCACATCGAACAATTCATGAATACACCAAAAATATTTTGAAAACGAATAAATTTTGTATAAAAACGAAAATGAATAAATCTTCAACCTTGAGGGCTGAACAACAAACTCCGCTTGAATGAATGCATCGAGAGAATTCTCCTTCTTTTGAATAAAGAAATACCTGGTAAAATAAAGAATATGAAGCGTTTTTCTAATTTTTCCGAAACTATTTTCCTCGGTATTATTCTTTGCAGTAACTGACCACTTGCAACTGTTTGTCTCAATTTTCTTGGAAAAAATCCGTTTATTGAGTTCCATCTTTGATACTTCTGTGAAGAGAGTACGAATGACGAAAGTGTTGGGATCATACTCAAACAAACACTTTCGAAAGAATTAGAAAATGACAGAAATACCGGAGGAGTAACTGGAGCAGCAACAGGAGGTTCTTTCTTTTTCAAAGTTTCCTCCGCGAGTAGTCTTTCCAATTTCTTGATCTGATAAAACATATTTACAACGCGAATTGAACATGCAAACCTTTCCATTCTTCAGAGCGATTGCAGTCTTGAACGTGATAGTTGCGCTGTTTAATTCATCCTGTAATTGATATGACAATGTTAGCAATTTAGTTGTATTTTATAAATTTTCAATTTACCTTGTACTGAACGATTCTCACTTCTTTCTTAGATAATTCCTCTTCCAGTTCAGCGATCTGAATATTGATATAGTATGTAAATTACAAACAAATGATAACCCAGCCCAATTTTTTTGAGTTTAGTTTAATATATGTACTTCTGGCAGAATGTCAGAATGACACATTCTTCTCTACAATCTGCCGCTATCTCGCAACTCATGTCAATAGGAGATCACGATAAATGAAGAGAAAGATTCTTCGTTGTGCAAGCCCTACCCTCTCCACTTTCAAAGCAAGTTCCCTCTGTACTGCATTCTTCGCTGCCTCCTGAAACCGAGTATTTTTAGGAAATAGATAGGAATAATCAAGTCTGATTATATCTGATTAATATTAACTCCGAAAATATCAACTCTTTGCAGAGCAAAGTTGGCACTATCTTCATGTTTTTTGACATTACAAGTTCAAACCTATTGATAAATTAAACAAGCTATATATTTTTAAAAAGTCGCTTACTCTAGCAATTTTAGAAGCAACTTCCTCGTCTGTTGTGACTCCATTGCCCTGCAATATTTTCATATCAGTGGAGATATCTATGCAGATAAATTTTCTGAGATTATCAACTCACATTTGCTTTTCTCTTGCCTCCACCCATTGTATGCCGTATCGGGCAGAAGTCACAAGGAAGAAGGGAGAACTGAATGAGTGAGGTGTCAATTGGTTGGACTGGGGAAGGGTAGAGTAAAGAGAGAGGGTAGTGAAAGGAAGAAAGATTTAGTTGCACAAGGGGCATTTCCAAAGGAATGACTCAAAAGAGAGATCGCGAAAAGACTCTCATGCGTGAATTCATTAATGTATACTGATGAAAAGCAAAGGTACAGAGGGTAAGAGAATAAGAGACCTGAATCGATACATAACCAGATTCGGAATGAGTAACAATAGGCACTCGGTACTATTTTGATAAGTTTCTTCTTATTTCAGAGATTGGAGGAGCGAATTCCGTAGTTACGAGGAAAAGTGTTAACGGACACTATCTATGCGAAGTTGTCGAAGTAGTATATACATTCATAAATGGCAGAGATATGTACAGACTAAACTACAGTCTCGTTGTCTCTTTTTCCAGTCTACAATTCTCACCTAGGAAGACTGTTTTACAGTACTTTACATTTCTGTATTTCTTCCCAGCATCTTCTTTCTCCTTTTCACTGTTTCTTCAAGTCTCTATCCCATTACACCGTAATGACACATCTGCACTTTCTTTCTCTTTTCTTTCTTCTAACGGTTTTCCCACTCCCACTTTTTCTCCCTCTTCGAATGTTCGTGTATGACCTGTGCATAGACTTTTCTTATTTGCCATTTATTTGCCAAGCTCTGAAGATTCGTAATTATTGCAGAGCCCTACACACTCTCGACCGATTTCGGAAGCAATCGAGACTGCCCCAAGAAAAAAATGGTACTGACAGTTCTACATTAGTCATCTCTTTATTTATATCTTCAGAGTTCTATTAGCCGAATGGAAATCAATATCCGTGATTGTACGTCTATCACGATATTCCGGACGATCGGAAAATATGATATTTCGGTACGTAAAATTCCGGGAACCGGATTTTTGCATGATCAGTTCATTATAAATCGATTCTTGTTTATGATGGAATTCCTGTTTGCAGCGAGAAGAAAAAAGATCGATGTTCTCATAGTGGATTCTGCTGAAGAGACAAGGTGATCTGTCTTCTCCTGACCACACGGATCATAGGAGGAAAAGCGTCGTTCTTAGATGATTCGTGACGAGTAAAGTCTTGTCCCATCGTTCCTGGTGGTATTGAGGTCTCAGAGAAGAGAGCAGAGCGAGACGATCAAAGACTCGTCTGAGCAAACCATCTGCACTCCTTCCTCCCGTTCCATGTATAATATTGTATCTCATAAAGGTTATTCTATCTGGTATCGTGTTAATCAGTGTCCGAATTGTTTTGGAACACATGACAAAATGGAAAAATAGAAGGTTCGATATTTATCTCAACAATGGACCATTTTCTTCCTTTACCATCTTCTTTTCTTTCTCCTTGTCTCCCCATTCCATTACACTGTGATGACACATCTGAACTTTCTGTCTCTATACTTCTGTCCTACGATTTTCTCTCATTCTCTTTGAATGATTCTGCATGAGTCTGTTGCTCGCGGCCGCTTTTCTTACCTATTTTGTCATTCTTTCTTCCTTTTTTCGCTACCTCGTTACGGGGTCAAAACTTAGGCATTCTTTTTTTAAAAGACGTAATATTTCCAGAGTCCTACTCACTCTCGACCAATTTCGGAAGCATCAGAGGTCAATCATTCGAAAGAAATAATTTTCCGCGACTAGAATACATCTACCACAAACTACCAACCGTGCTAGGGATCATGTCGTAAGTGAAATTTCTGGGCATTTAAATGAGTGGTAGATTGGGGCACTCGTAGCTAACTCATGGCTAGTTTTAGCTTATGCTCCGATTCCCCTTTGCAGAGACTCAAAATCGATGTGCTATCGGTTATTAGAACAGCAGGACAAGACGGTCGTGTTGCTCCTCACAACTCGGGTCAAAGGAGGCAAGGTCACTTTCTTCGAAGACCCTATTAATCAGGGAGATGGGGCAATCTGAGGAACGGAAGAATAATCACTCATCAACACTAAGAATTCTTCCAAACTATCCACAGATATTGCTTACATTGATTTTCGCAAGGCCTTTGACACTGTCTCCCATTCCAAACTTCTTCTCAATTTGCCTTCCTATGGTATTTCTGGAAATCTTCACAGATGGACAGATTCGAGGTTAACACAGGTACCCCTTAACCTGATTCATTGTATCCTCATTCTTCGGTACATTTTATATTGTAATTTATTATCTCATAAAGAATATTTTATGTGGCGTCGTTTTTATCAGCATCCGAAGCGATTTGCAACACATGTTGCAAGATGGAATAGAGTAATATCTAGGCAGTCCGACCTTTATCTCAACGTTGACTATTCACTTTCTTTACCATCTCTTTTCTTTCTCCCCATTCCATTGCAATGTGATGACACATCTGAACTTTCTCTATCTTTTCTTCCTTCCTTCGGATTTCTCTCATTCTTTTTGACTGATTGAATCTGTACGATCGTTATTCGTTTCTTCGTTCTTCTGTTCTTTATCATAATTTTATACATTTCTCGCAATTCATCTTCACACACCAAAATCTTTTCCCCACCAATTATTATATTGTAATTGCAGAGTCCTACTCTCTCTCAGTCGAATTGGGAAGCAGCCCAACCCCACGATAACAATATGGTACTGCCAGTTATATTGTTTAGTTTATGTTTGAATATTCTCAGATGTATGTCGATTAAATGGAATCACGTCGCGTCCCTCATCTCAAGCTGACACATACAAGGTGAGCCTAGGAATTTTATCGACTTTATTTTTTTCCTCATTCTCTGCGTTATTCTCGAAAGAATAGCTTATTAGAGCACGAGAAACGATACCGCCTTCTCTTCATTTCACACACTCTCTCCCTCGTCGACTGAGCGGGCGAGAGAGTTCTCGAGCTCTACTATCTAATCGTTGTTTTGTTCTCTCGATCTGCAACCCCTTCACACGATCCTCTGGGTTCTCGTAACCATTGGTATACCAGTACACCACTCACTGGTTCTTCCAAAGCAGTGGTTAGAGTACTGATATACCAGTTATGAGAAACCAGAGAGGGGGGAGAGAACGCTCGGGATATAAAGAGAGGGCAGCTTTGATCGAGCGCCGCATATTTTTTTGTTTACACTTCAGGCATGCAAATTCATATCAATGTACCCTTGCGGCACCTACCGCCCCTGCTCAGACTTATACAACAATGGACGCAAGTTCACTCAAGGGAACGACCTCCTGTGCTATGTGGAAAAGGTACATAGATACTTGAAATAGATTAATATAGAGATATATGTAGATGAAGAGGAGATACTTAATAGCTATCCAATGCAACTTCGAGCGATTCATTTGGTTGAGAATGAACCTTGTTTTTCCGCACAACGTGGGCGGAGCTTGTGGCCCCTACGCATAATTTGTATTTACACTTCAGTCCTGCACATGGATATCAACCCATCCATGTGGACCACATAGACCATGCAGTACAACAATGGCCGCACATTCGAACAAGTGGGATGGTTCGTTGTCAGCTACAAGGAAGGGAATGATCTCCTGAAATGGGCAGACGAGGTACATAGAATTAGGCTATCTTTTTTTCGCAAAGTTTTAATAATGATCACACTCGATTAACCTTTTTTGCTCCTGGAAGACAAGGAGAGAGATAAGATTGCAATGAAATCAGGAGGGGGGGAGGGGGAATGATTCGGAGCTTTTCCCTCTTTATTTTGTCTTCCGCGCTGACAATGATTAAGATTATGCGAGTATACAAGTATACCAAATTCCGCTTCTTATTATGAGCAGAACGTGGCTAAATGTGTGTGTGGTCGCGGTGTATAGCCTGAACTGATTACACAACAAGTTTATTACGGATACAGACTACAAACTACACACGAATTAAGCTAATTGTAAGGGATCCAGAAGGGACGAGAAGAGTAGTGGAATGGATGGAAATGAATTTCCTTGGGTGACGAAATAATAAGCTAGCCTAATGACCAGTTTAGATGGAATAATCTAATGGGAAATGGAGAAGCTCTGGCCTATTTCAACTACTTGCCAGGTAGTGATGGATGGACAGAAACTAATTGGAGCAAACAAAGGAATAATGGATAAATAGCACCTGATTAGACGGCGATCATCAGTGGAAGAAGGGGATGGAAGGTAACTGCCCTCCGAGTGATCCTACGGCCTCCTTGGGAATGGACGCAGTCAATTGTAGACCGGCCGACGCAAAGATTGAACAGAAGAATGAGGAAATATCATCCTCGCTCGCGAGAAACAGGAAAAATCACGTAGGACGACTACGCGGAAATTCCCTGATTCAGGATTGCGGGAATTTGAATGGGTATTTTGGGATTACTGTAAGTCAATATTTGACATGGTTGTTTCATGGACTGGTTTTATATTTGGAAATGGAATATAATATTGGATTATTGATTGATTTGGTATTTGGGTAGCGTCTTTCGCTAGAAAGTCGGTACAACAAGACACGCACGCTGAACATCAAATATCTCTCCTTCTCTTACACTATTTTCTCTCTCTTGCATAGTAAACAGTAATTATTACTCAGGGTAACTTAACCATGAAGCTACCCATACAACCAAGTCGGATATCCAGTCGCCTCTTACTACAAAGGAACAACCTCCCGTGCAATGTTCAGAAGGTACATAGATACTTGAAATAGATGAATAGAGGTACATAGATAGATGAAGAGGCTTGAAAGGTAGAAAAGAGGTAGATAGAAGGGGAAAAGATAGAGAGAGAGGAAGATGAAGACATATTCCAGTACATCGCGGATGCAATCAACCAAATCGAGGATTATCATTCCGAGAAGCTATATTCACTTGTGACGGAGGAACCTCATTCATGTTCAGTAGCTGTGCTGCAACATCCAGAAATAGACGTAGATCTCTTTGTTTCCTCCAAACGGTGATAAAATCTCTGTTCCTCGCTCTTCATTAAATACTTTATCAACAACGTAGAATGAATCTCTCTGAGCAGTGTGTTACGTCGAGGTTTTGGGAAGGGACGACTCTCTTCAATTCCCTCACTCTCTCGCCAGTCAGAGCAACCGAGAGAGCAGGGGAAACGGAGAGAGTCAGAGACAGATCAGAAGGAACAAATCGATAATACTGCATGGCTACCCGTTGAGTGGAGTGGAAATGTGTGATTGATTGAGGAAGTAGGGGAGCTAACACGGCACAGTGAAGAGAAATTGAAGAGACTCGTACGGAATATACGGCACATTGTCAGATACGATATCGTGGGCAGGCAGAATGAAGAGAGAATTCTTCATTCTGACTGTTCTAATGGCTGAACAAGCGCCGCAATAACTAAGTGAACCTATCTACTATCCCGACTAGATTTATAAGGTTAGAATAAGTGGAGAAAGATCAAAGATCAAGGCAGTTCTTGTTTGGAGGGGAAATCGGCCAGCATCAGTTCTTGCATGAGATTATCGACGTTGGCGAGGCCAAAGACTCGAGCGAGATGAACATCTTCCACCTGAAGATGAAGATGTAGAAAATGGACTGGTTGAAGTGCGAAATGAAGCGCATAGGTAGTAATGTTGCAGGTTCGATATCATGCAACCCTAACCGAGGATTGGAACATTGATAGTTATTGAAAAAAGAAATGCATTCCGTATTGAATAGATAAAGCAGTAGGAACTATGAAGCGAGCGTGAAACATAATGAAATTCATTTTAGATTCACAAAAATCGTCTTTCTCTGCCTCCCATTTTCCTAATCAGAGATCTCTCACGACACCTTTCAATGACAAACATTTATCTTTTCTGCAACCTTCATTATCAATCCTGTCTGATGTTTTTGCACACACAGTGTAGTCCGAGGGGTCAGCAGATCTTCCTTGGACAACACATGGCACCACTTTCACGGATCATCGTCAAGTGTTTTTCCACGTCTCTTTTCAACCGTGATAACGTAAAATCCGAATTTCTAAAATCGAGAAAAAAACTGACCAATTGTTGCGCGATGGCTACACACGACGGGAGCAGCAGCAAAAGGGCGCTAGCTCGACTCTTCCCTCGATGGAATCTTTCGCCGCGCCTCTCGAGTGCCTGCAAAGATCAAAGATCAAATGGTAAAAGATTAAAGATCAAATTATGAAATATCAAAGATAATTCTCTAACCTGCACGAACTCGAGCCTTGCCGCTTCCACTTTCTCGTAATCGCTCAATCCGCAACTGACTGAAAAAGCAAAGATCATTTTATTTCGATTCAGGAAAATCAAGAAGCGCTTCTAAATACCATGTTTTAAATTTGAAAAAATGGGCTTTCAAGATCTTGCAAACAAATATCAACAAGGTAAATGGCCACCCACCAGGATTGAAGAATATGATAGCCTTCAACGCGACGCACTCCATGAGATCCATGTGCATTCTTCGAATGGGAACGACGATCTCGTCCATTATCCTTCTGACGACGTTGCTGCAGAGAGGGATTGGAACACCCGGCAGGAGAGACCTGCCGAGGACAGGACTCAATTTTCATGGTTAGACTTCACAGTCTAACATCTACGATCTTAGTCCTTTTCCCTGTGAGAACTGCCTCCGTCACTCACTCTGACGAGGAGAACTTGGGGAATGGGCATGGAGTAGCGAAAGGGTAACAAACAGGAAACAACGCCCATTCTGTACACAATTCAAATGTTTTTGAGCTATGTTTCACATCCTCCTTATAGACGTTAGTGGATTCCCCGATACAATGAAGCGACGTCTTCAATGCCAATCAATACTAGACCATACTCACTTTACATCTCCCACACTGACAGCATCCTGCTGCTCCAGTAGCTTCTCGTTCGAGAGAAAGAGGGCGTTATTCTCTCCGCGAGACCGGAATGCGACGCCCAACACGATTATCTGGCCTGAACACGGGGATACGGTATACTAATATAGTCGGTTCGTGGTGCATGATGCAAATTCCCAATTGTGCTCCTCACCAGCGTTTGCCTTCAGGAGCGCTGTTTGATCCTCTTTCGACAGCAGTGAGAACGGCTGCAATTAGGCGATTATTGAATGAAAGATAAAGAATTGATGAGAGCTAACAGAATAGCAGGATCCTGCGTGGACAATGCTAGCGTACTGCTGAGCTTATTGGCTGCCATATTCAGTTACCCTACTCACATGCAATGATTTCGCCCATTCGACGATTAGTACGAGTTGCTGGTGGATGCTCTTCCCGACGTCGTCAACCTGAAATTTTTTGAACTCTTAATTTATTCTTCAATAGCACAATCTCTGATCTATTTCAACTGTTTGCCAAACAGTGATGGAAATGGATAGAAATTAAGTGGAATAAACAAATGAATAAAGGATAATAGCACCTGATTAGACGGCGATCATCAGTGGAAGAAGGGGATGGAAGGTAACTGCCCTCCGAGTGATCCTACGGCCTCCTTGGGAATGGACGCAGTCAATTGTAGACCGGCCGACGCAAAGATTGAACAGAAGAATGAGGAAATATCATCCTCGCTCGCGAGAAACAGGAAAAATCACGTAGGACGACTACGCGGAAATTCCCTGATTCAGGATTGCGGGAATTTGAATGGGTATTTTGGGATTACTGTAAGTCAATATTTGACATGGATGTTTCATGGACTGGTTTTATATTTGGAAATGGAATATAATATTGGATTATTGATTGATTTGGTATTTGGGTAGCGTCTTTCGCTAGAAAGTCGGTACAACAAGACACGCACGCTGAACATCAAATATCTCTCCTTCTCTTACACTATTTTCTCTCTCTTGCATAGTAAACAGTAATTATTACTCAGGGTAACTTAACCATGAAGCTACCCATACAACCAAGTCGGATATCCAGTCGCCTCTTACTACAAAGGAACAACCTCCCGTGCAATGTTCAGAAGGTACATAGATACTTGAAATAGATGAATAGAGGTACATAGATAGATGAAGAGGCTTGAAAGGTAGAAAAGAGGTAGATAGAAGGGGAAAAGATAGAGAGAGAGGAAGATGAAGACATATTCCAGTACATCGCGGATGCAATCAACCAAATCGAGGATTATCATTCCGAGAAGCTATATTCACTTGTGACGGAGGAACCTCATTCATGTTCAGTAGCTGTGCTGCAACATCCAGAAATAGACGTAGATCTCTTTGTTTCCTCCAAACGGTGATAAAATCTCTGTTCCTCGCTCTTCATTAAATACTTTATCAACAACGTAGAATGAATCTCTCTGAGCAGTGTGTTACGTCGAGGTTTTGGGAAGGGACGACTCTCTTCAATTCCCTCACTCTCTCGCCAGTCAGAGCAACCGAGAGAGCAGGGGAAACGGAGAGAGTCAGAGACAGATCAGAAGGAACAAATCGATAATACTGCATGGCTACCCGTTGAGTGGAGTGGAAATGTGTGATTGATTGAGGAAGTAGGGGAGCTAACACGGCACAGTGAAGAGAAATTGAAGAGACTCGTACGGAATATACGGCACATTGTCAGATACGATATCGTGGGCAGGCAGAATGAAGAGAGAATTCTTCATTCTGACTGTTCTAATGGCTGAACAAGCGCCGCAATAACTAAGTGAACCTATCTACTATCCCGACTAGATTTATAAGGTTAGAATAAGTGGAGAAAGATCAAAGATCAAGGCAGTTCTTGTTTGGAGGGGAAATCGGCCAGCATCAGTTCTTGCATGAGATTATCGACGTTGGCGAGGCCAAAGACTCGAGCGAGATGAACATCTTCCACCTGAAGATGAAGATGTAGAAAATGGACTGGTTGAAGTGCGAAATGAAGCGCATAGGTAGTAATGTTGCAGGTTCGATATCATGCAACCCTAACCGAGGATTGGAACATTGATAGTTATTGAAAAAAGAAATGCATTCCGTATTGAATAGATAAAGCAGTAGGAACTATGAAGCGAGCGTGAAACATAATGAAATTCATTTTAGATTCACAAAAATCGTCTTTCTCTGCCTCCCATTTTCCTAATCAGAGATCTCTCACGACACCTTTCAATGACAAACATTTATCTTTTCTGCAACCTTCATTATCAATCCTGTCTGATGTTTTTGCACACACAGTGTAGTCCGAGGGGTCAGCAGATCTTCCTTGGACAACACATGGCACCACTTTCACGGATCATCGTCAAGTGTTTTTCCACGTCTCTTTTCAACCGTGATAACGTAAAATCCGAATTTCTAAAATCGAGAAAAAAACTGACCAATTGTTGCGCGATGGCTACACACGACGGGAGCAGCAGCAAAAGGGCGCTAGCTCGACTCTTCCCTCGATGGAATCTTTCGCCGCGCCTCTCGAGTGCCTGCAAAGATCAAAGATCAAATGGTAAAAGATTAAAGATCAAATTATGAAATATCAAAGATAATTCTCTAACCTGCACGAACTCGAGCCTTGCCGCTTCCACTTTCTCGTAATCGCTCAATCCGCAACTGACTGAAAAAGCAAAGATCATTTTATTTCGATTCAGGAAAATCAAGAAGCGCTTCTAAATACCATGTTTTAAATTTGAAAAAATGGGCTTTCAAGATCTTGCAAACAAATATCAACAAGGTAAATGGCCACCCACCAGGATTGAAGAATATGATAGCCTTCAACGCGACGCACTCCATGAGATCCATGTGCATTCTTCGAATGGGAACGACGATCTCGTCCATTATCCTTCTGACGACGTTGCTGCAGAGAGGGATTGGAACACCCGGCAGGAGAGACCTGCCGAGGACAGGACTCAATTTTCATGGTTAGACTTCACAGTCTAACATCTACGATCTTAGTCCTTTTCCCTGTGAGAACTGCCTCCGTCACTCACTCTGACGAGGAGAACTTGGGGAATGGGCATGGAGTAGCGAAAGGGTAACAAACAGGAAACAACGCCCATTCTGTACACAATTCAAATGTTTTTGAGCTATGTTTCACATCCTCCTTATAGACGTTAGTGGATTCCCCGATACAATGAAGCGACGTCTTCAATGCCAATCAATACTAGACCATACTCACTTTACATCTCCCACACTGACAGCATCCTGCTGCTCCAGTAGCTTCTCGTTCGAGAGAAAGAGGGCGTTATTCTCTCCGCGAGACCGGAATGCGACGCCCAACACGATTATCTGGCCTGAACACGGGGATACGGTATACTAATATAGTCGGTTCGTGGTGCATGATGCAAATTCCCAATTGTGCTCCTCACCAGCGTTTGCCTTCAGGAGCGCTGTTTGATCCTCTTTCGACAGCAGTGAGAACGGCTGCAATTAGGCGATTATTGAATGAAAGATAAAGAATTGATGAGAGCTAACAGAATAGCAGGATCCTGCGTGGACAATGCTAGCGTACTGCTGAGCTTATTGGCTGCCATATTCAGTTACCCTACTCACATGCAATGATTTCGCCCATTCGACGATTAGTACGAGTTGCTGGTGGATGCTCTTCCCGACGTCGTCAACCTGAAATTTTTTGAACTCTTAATTTATTCTTCAATAGCACAATTCCTCACGTGCCAATGAAACATGCGAATTTGCTCTGAATAAAAAACTGTACGATATGAAGCATCACGCTTTCTTGCTTACTTCCTCTCTGTCCTTCAGTGTATCGTTCCTCTAGGACTAGGATGTTGCCTAGTAGCCTCGCAGCCGCCCCCTCCTTTCATTCCATCCTAGTCGACTCACTTCATTTTCCACCCCTCGCACTTCATTTTTTCCGCATCTCACTTCATTTCTAGATAATATATATAAAATTAAGTTGACTACATCAACTCCGCAAATAATTCGTACACCACCTATTTGGACCTAATCCGCCATGATATCGCAGACTACATGGAACGATAAGAATGGAACGTCATCCATATCAGTTGAGAAATTGTATAGCTATTTGAGTTGTACCTCCATGATGTGCAATCATTTCAGTTCAGCCAGTCTCTCCACCTCCACCAAGTGATGGGACCGAATAGCGAACACAAAAGCCAACATAGATCTACTGATCAAGAAGCCATTGCGATAAATGATTTTTTTTCCAAATAATTCAAGCGTCTGCGATTTTGACACTATCCGGACATGGAACATAGCAATGTAATCGTTCTTCATTTTCGCATATGGCCTAAAGAGAATTAACGTTGCTCACACGCTTCAATAAGAATTTCTTCGCACAGGTTCAGTGAAATGGCCTCCTACCTTCCTACTATACATCTCTCTCTCCAAAGCCCTTCTTCCCTTCATTGATCCTCTTGTGTTCCTCCCACTCGTTGCCTAGTTTCCGCTCATTCTTTTTTTGCCTCGTCACCATTCAGTCCACTTAGTTTCCTTTTCCGTTTGCTGCGTATGTATAGTACGAATTCCTAATCGTGATGCCATTCCAGTTGCCTACGCCAACTCTACCAAGGATTCTCTTCTGACACCAGCACACACAATCACTACTAGTCAAACGACAATGTTCGGATGCATAGAAAAATGCCGCGTGTATCCCTTCCGGTCAGTTTTCGCTCACTAGTTTCATAGTTTCGAATGTTATCTTCGCCTGAGAGTGCGCGCAATGAGATAAAGTAGCTTGACAAAATAGCGAAATTATTCATGGGAAAAGTTACAAGAAGGAGTGGGCAATTTGGTGCGAGAGACAAATGCAAGCAAGATAACTGGGCTCATCTGCCATCGTCTGGTATCTAACTTTTTTCCAGATACAACCTAATCAGTGGTGAATGCGAGATGGATTTCAATATAAACACGCTCTGTGGAGTACTAAATATCGGCCTAATGATATATTTTTCTTTGACGGCAATGCGAAAGCTGATCGATGAGAAACGGTTCCGAGAATTTTTCCTCTTCAATCCGTCTGATATTGAAGATCATCGTTCCAATTTCGCGATACATAGTTCATTGTCTTTCCGATAAACGATTTCCCTAATCACACTGTTCCATCGACTAACCACAAATTACAATCTAATCACACTTACAGTCGCTTTTCGCTCGTCGGAAGGCTCGATTTTGGCTCGGGTGATTTCGTAGGTTGCCTGAATATTTGAAATTTTTTTAATTTTTCTCAGAATCAGTTGTGTTTCACGCATTCTTCTAGTGCCGCTGATATGTTGAACGGCGCTATTTGCCATTTTCAGAAAGCAAAAAATATATAAAATTAAAATTAACAATACCTGCTCGGTGCTCTTGATCACAGACGTCCGCAGCTGCTGCACCAGTCGTTCCGAATTGAGCAGCGACTGCATTATCTACAAAAATATTCAATCCACAAGCCGCTTCACCCCTTGGCGTGGTGAGTGAAAGCAAAGATCCTGCCGAAAATTGGTCAAAACAAGTGTAAAGATTCTGCCGAAAATCGGTCAAAACAAATCCAATCGATTTGATTTCGAAGTAAATAAAACATGAACTGACTTCATCCTCCGCATCTGCATCTTCCGGTTTCTTTCGCTTCCCAAGAATGTCCCGCTCGGATTGAATGGCTGCAACGAATATGTTTCAGAGAGTCTACGAAGTGAGGTCACAGGGAGCAGAGGTAATAAATCTCTCGATTCGATGCGAAAAAACACAGAACAAACTTTTCAACATTTCTCGAAAAAAAAAAGGTAAGCAATTCACCATTTGATTGCATTCCAACAGCGATGCATCGGTCCATCCTGCAGGATCGACACGCATTTCGACGATCTGGAAATGTTATTTATTTGTTATTTATTATTTTTCCATGTTTAAATTCTTCGCCGACAAACAGTCACATTGCAAAGTTACATTGCATTCTCTAGTCGGACAGCTCCCTATTTCCTTATCTTCTCCTTTCCTTTGCGGCTCACGAATTCCTCCCACCACGAGGTTCGGCTTAGTGATTCGATGATTGTGACGATCATACTCGTTGTACAATTCTATGCAGAAGACCCTTACAACCGTGTAGAAAAGCGACTAATCCCTAGATCGTGACAATAATATTGCAGTTCCCTTCCCTTCTCTTTCTTTCCTTTGCGGCTCGCGAATTCCTCCCTTACCCCACGTGGTTGTCTCTCAGTGATTCGATATTATCAACTAGGGACGCAATATTCTCTCGCTACTCTGACTGACGAGAGTTATGAAAGCAGAAGAGACGAGCATGTTGCTCACAGAAAGGTGCGATAAAGGTGCAGAATAACGATATAAATCGAGAGTCAGAAAAGGGAGAAGATCGTATCCCCTTTGATCTGTCTTCTTCCCATGGAGAATGATCGACAGTGATCAATGCACATGGCATCAAATTTGTCATTGACCAGAAATCATCCAGAAAGGAATGGAATAGGTTTCAGACGAGATACGATAGGCAATGAGGAACGCAGAACCGGTTTTCCGTTACTTTTTAGTTTTTAAAATGTCACGCCGAGAAAAAGACGAAAAATAATCTATCACGCGAGCAAAAGTTCAGGTGAACTAATGAAAGAAAACACCGGAGACACACTACTCACACAATCTTTGACTATTTGCTATTCGAGGTGTTCATTATTCTTCTAACGTATGATTTTCGTGGTATTCCTTCTAAATTAGGATCAACTTGGTGTAGCAGAGCCCGCCCGAAAAATGCCTATCATCTTTAAAGAAGTCGTCCCGCGAATATCTGCCTAACTGAGTTCTCGATGTGAGGTGGTGGGTCGCTGTTACCCGATAACACTTTCGAAACTCCCATGACACCATTTTTCGTTTGAACAGAGTTATGATCAATTGGCTGCGTGCCAAGTGACCCTGAAAAGCAGGCAACGAGCGAGAGAGCGTGCGGAATGAGGAGAGCGTCCATCTCACTCCTCACTTTGCATAGTCGCTCACGCGGTTCGTGGGACGCCTTCTTTAACATTTTTGTTTGCTTGAATTCGGAACAGAAACTTGAACTAAAATAGAAAATAAACTCAGTTGCCGATCCCATTTGGTTTCCTCCTCCAACTATTCCTATCATGCCATTCTCTGCCCGTCACACGTGTTGGTGCGAGAAAAAATCGCAAGATCCGCGGGGCGCGAGAGAGCGTGAGAATAGGAGAGACGCGAGACGGCTAGAGTAGACGAGATAGTGGAGCTATTGGAGAGAGCGGGTAGAGAAAGAGAGAAAGAGAAGTATTAGGAATTGTGAAGACGAAGAAGATAACAATCGTCGCTATACACGAGGAAAACAACGAGGAGATCGATTGGGTGAGAGGAAGAGTGATCTACGAAGATTGTGTGACTGCAGGCTAATAAACATCAAAGTTGTTCATGCAAAATGCACACCATCGGAAGGCTATTATCAATGACAGATCAGTGGCTGAATAATGGGATCGATGGAGTGAAGGGAAAACTGATATGACCGAACCGAAGGCTAAATGCGACACTATGTTGTTCGATTGATTCGTAAGAACAGATAGATGCAAGATACCATCTTGATCAACAAACACGAGCATTGCGGAATACAACTCTACATGATCTGATCAGAAACGGCAGAAGGTCGTTCAACGATTTTCCTTAGAATTAATCATTTTTTGCACCCTGCCATTTCTCCAACATGCTTCCAAAAGTTCATGCAGAATAAGTTCTCATAACTTCTCGCAAATCCCTCACTGACCTAACCCAGTCGCTGTAACACCCCGAGGGAAGAAAGGAGGGAAGAGAAAGAGGGAAAGAGGGAAAGAGGGAAAGAGATGGACCAGCAATGCGTTGTGATCAACACAGTCGAAAGTGGAGCGGAGGAAGGAGGAAGGGAGGAATAGCAGCTTGCAAGTTGGACGAAATTCAAACACACCTTCGATTCTCTTCAGAAAATTACCAGTTTTCTCAATATTTTTCGAAAATAGCTGCTCACTTTTCGTTACATCGCAATTGTGTCCAAATCTGCACGTATACACCTGCGCCTTTCTGATTGATCGCCGAAAGAAACCTGGGATCAGAGATCAAAGATTAAACTACAAAGTTCAAAGATCACTTACCCTTGCAGCCATCGCAGGAAATGGCTCCATAATGTCGACCGGTTGCCCGATCATGGCAGATCATGCATATTTCCTCCATCGGAGAGAGTAGTGGCAGAGGAGGAGGAGGAGCGGGAGGGTGGGAGGAGGGAGGAGAGAGGGGCAGAGAGAAGGAGGAGGTGGTGGGAGAGAGGGAGGAGATGGAGGAGGGAGGAAGGAGGGAGGAGAGGGAGGTGAGAGTGGAGAAGAGATGATGGGAGGGAGAGGAGTGATGGTGGTGAGAGAGCGGAGGGAGGAGGAGAGATACGACCTGCAATGCATCCCCACTATCATGTGACAACGATAGAAAGGAGGAGAGGGAATGACTCTACCTCTCGACTCAGATACAGCGGGTCGCCGCTACCTTCCATCGATTGATCAGTTATTGATTGACTGATAAGGTTGATAACCTGTAATCACTGGGATATCGATTGATGACAATAAATAGGAGCGATAGGCGCGACAAACTCGTAAACGATGGAGAAGGAAATGTGGTGGTGTCTCTCTTTCTTAACTTGATCACATTGCAAGGGGGGAATCGGATTGGAGTTGCGATTAGATAAGGGGTGGGGATTTAGTCAACGGTTTTCAGCGACGAAGTGTGAAATGGCAAATAACGAATAGCACTTTGGGGATTATCAGGAGGTCAGGAAAACAGAGTAGAAATGATAACGCATTCGATGTCTAGTGGCGACTTCACTCGTCAGCAGTTGCTAATGATTACTCTCCGGTTAGATAAACTAAGCGGTATCTCGTGACCCGGATCTTACACTCTTCAATTAGTATCGCCTGGTGTTCGATCATTCAGCGTGGACTGACAGAAATAGAAAGGGAGGAGCATTTAGTAAATGTTTTCAGCACCATTGTGATCAACGAAGATCGTCCATTTCTCATGAAATCCTGATGATCAAAGACGCGATATAAATAACACAGCTAGAACCTCTAGCAGACAATCCAGTCAGAGTGGCGACACATTTCAGCACGGAGTAAGATCTCGTATTATTTGCCGGTAAGTGAAATGACAGCATCAAAGATGACGGCTCGATATTCGAAATCTCGAGAGGGGGGACACAGGTTAGATTAGTGGAATTACTGATCTCGGTCGCATTTCAATGTACAATTATCTTGCTGAACTCGCTCGCGTGTTCTACATAACGTCTCTCGCTCACTCCCAATAGAACGCCGTGGATGTAATCAACGAAAACCGTCCATTTCCCAAACGATCAAAGACACAACGACAATGACGAAAAATGACGACGCTCTTCATTCACCAGTGATCGGATTGGATGCAATACAGATAAGGGTATCGATAAGGAGGATCTATCGTCATTCCATTCTGATTACCCATTTTGCCCCTTCGACCTTTCCCATGTGTCTCTGCGAACTACCGCTCCACTCTCTATTATAAACATCCTGACATCACTTCCATTCCCCGTTTTCTCACTATCAAAATTCACTGCAACAACAAAAAAGTCAGTTGTCAATATCACATTCATTACTGTAGCTGCTCCAATCCGCGTACATTACGGTATTCACACTGAGTGGATACAACAATATCGATTAATTATTAAAAATAGGAGGAGGAGGCGGTTTAGTGGTGATCTCGGACTGGATTTGTGTGTGAGGGCGCGTGGATATACTGGAGTATACATGGGTGTACTGTAGTAGGATACTGGTAGTAAGGGTGGTGGACTATCGCAAACTGGAGGTGCTCCCTTTACAAGGGAGATTGAGGCGCTAGGAAGAGGCGATAACCAGTGGATAGAGAGAGAGACGAAGGGGCAAAATCACAGTAGGAGGAGGGATACGGTAGATCTGAGAGAGCAATCGAGAACTGAACAGAGAAGCGTGCACAAAGTTAGGAGGAGGAGCTGCGAGGGTTGATTAATGTACAGGGGGTGAGGGGCGGACGGGGGTGGAATGATCAATTGAAATGTGAGAATAGATGAGGGGCGGAGCTTAGAGGAGTTGAACTGAGAATATATTGATAAAACGTGGAGAGGACGGAGATAAGGGATAACGGATGGGATGGGGCGATCACTGGTCTCTAAAATCCTGAACGAGAACAATCGATAACTGCCTGGATTACGGTAGCTACAGTACCCTCTAGCTCATCAGAACTACTGACGAGATAGCGTGGGAAATGGAGAGAGTTTGGGAGGGGATCGATCGATAGACTGAGTGGGTGTTTGGATATACGGTAAATGGCCAACGGGACACTGTAGATAACGGAGCAGAAAGGGCGCGCGAAAATCGTTGCGGATCAGCGAAAATATCAACAATGAACATACACAGAAAAAACAATAAATGTGACAAATACAATGCTCATAATTTTCGAATATAATTCTTTCTAGCAAATCTCGGATCGTATGTATACGGTATATATAATCCACAATAAACATACGACGATATAAAGGCAACAATTGCTCGGAATAGGGTGCATTCACTGTTTGGAACTCTTGTTGTTCCTAAACGCCGGTTCGAATGCCGGTCCTACAGGATTCTGAGATGAAATTACATCGATGACGTCTACAGATGCGTGAGGTCGGACTTGGTGGAGAGGGGCGAGGCGATGGTTGAGGACGATGACGAAGGGTCGAGCTGCTGTGCGAGATGCGCCTGCAATTCTTGCTGTTCTTCAAGAGATCAAAGATCATTCTGGCAATACCCCTGCATTCTGAACCTACTAACAATAAAACTATTTCTTACAACAAATGACTATATGAATCACTTTGAATACCAGCACAAAAACCATCCAATATTCGTCCAAAGCCCAATTTACTCAATCTCTCGGTAGTATGAATAGGACAAAACGCTATCGAATAACCACCCCTAAAGTGTACCCAATGTATGCCCTGTAGCAGGCTTGAGTGGGCGGAGCTTGCATCTCCTCCTCCTCTTCCTCCTCCACTGCTCAAACATACCTGCAGCAGTGCCTGCGAACTGTTCTGATCGTTCGGATCGTCCAGGATGAATTCCGCCAGTAGAGAGTCGATCTGAATTCAGAGCATATTCAGATTTTTTAAAGCCGCTTTAACGATCTGACCACTACTCATCTTCTTCTACACAAAACAACCACGTTAAATGAAAAAAAAGATTTAGTTTCGACATTCCCCCACCAGGTACACCGTTTCGAATCCAGAGATTTGATAAGAGAGAAGATAAAAAGATAAAATTGGATGTTTAAAGAAAAAGTGCTGAATTGAATTGGCCAGTGGTGCCGCGCCCTGTATCTATGAACACATTGAAACACAAAGCAATCTAGATCGAAATATTACTGATACCCCTGGGTTTTTGCACAAAAACACCGTCTTATGTTATGAAGAAAAAATCAATATCTCTCCTCACTACCATACCCCTATCTACCGTACCTCTGCCAGACCGAAGAATTTGGTGAGCGTCATGTTCTCGATGAGCAGCTGCGTGAGGGCCTTCAGCGCCGGCGCCAGCAGCAGGATGTTACCGTACCTGAGAAGAATCGATTACCGTACTCTAGAGTTATCGAGGAATGATTTTTTTTTCATAACGCGCGCTCAATGTTCTCAATAGTTTATTCACCACACTTGACTTATTTATGAAACTCGTGAAACACAAAAGATATTGGCGCTGATCAATCAAATATCATTCTTGAGCTCTCAAATATCTCCTGATCTCCAATCTCGATTATCTTATCCTATCACTTCCTCAAATCTCCACTGATTCATGGGGATAAGAATGAAATGGCATGTGGTTTATCTTTATCAGTCTAGCGGCTTACAGTCACATGTCTTATCACACCGAGGCACGACATTTCTAGTCCAAAGATAGCAAGTAGTAGGAGTCTTCGAAATATCGTTTTACATTTATTTTAGAAACTGAAATCTGATCCTATATCGAATAGAGCCCTTGCTCGGCCACTTATACCACTGTTGAAACACAAGTAGTGCGAGACAGCGCCCTTCAGATACTGACGCTGATTTTATTTTTCGCGCTGATCTTCAAAGAGATCTCTAGTCTAATTATGGTACTGTACTCCCCATATACAGTAGCCTAATCAATATTCTCCTACCGTACCTCGTGGGCGCTTCCTCGGGCGAGTTGTCCATGATGAAGGCGTACAGGGCCTTGAGCACCTTATTCCTCGCGTCTCGCACCTGAAATTACGGTAGTTGAGTACGGTAGCCGACTCTGATCATCGATTAGTTTGCGTGTTGTGATTGGGGTGAGACAGTCGCCAACGCCAGAGTGTTGCTGTGGATAAATCAGGGATGTCTTAGCAAGAATGATCTCTTAATTTCACGCATTCCCTCACTGGTGAGAGAGCGCGCGGAACGAGAAGTGTCATATCTTGCCAAGCCATCCCACGACCAATTGTGCTATTACTTCTGTGTTCCAAGGGTGATCAACACTGGGGGTGAATTTAGCGTGCTTCTGAGTTTCCAATTACGGACCATCACAGTTTTCCCAAATAACAGAAGTTAGATCATCCGTATCAAACTCTACGTTTGCGTGCGATGGGAAATGAGTATTTGTGAGTGGGACAAGCCAAATGGCGAGTTTGTCTCTCCATTTCACACTCTTTCTCAATAGTGCAGCTATCGTCTCCAGAATCCGTAAGGAGACCATAGACACCGGAGGTGGTCATGTGGAGTTTTCGGCAGCCCTGGTCTCAAGCCGTAAACTGAACCAAGACAGTGGGTGGTGGGTGGGTTAACAATTCAAGACATGTCCGTCTCATCTCGCTCCAACCCTTTCGTCAGACAAACAGACGAGAGAGCGTGCGAAACGAGGTGAGCATCGTGCATTGGTGGAGGTTAAATGGCAGCAAAAAGGGGAGAAAGGGTTCATCACCAGGTGTGCGGAAGAGAAAGTGCCTCTCACCGAGAACTAAAAGAAGAGAATCAGAAGGAGTTTATCAGGAAGATAATCAGGAGGAACTAGTCAATTATTATTATCTCGCTACGGAACTCTCTAGATTACGATCACAAGTTATTTCATGCGGTCACAACATCTAGCTAATCTTTAATCGTTTAGTAGCATAAGTTTTGCTAGGTGAGCTACTTAGAAAAAATAATTTAGTTCTTGTAGGATGGTCCTATCGTGCCCCTCAACCGTCCCCTACAGCCCTACAGTACTCCTACCCTGCCCTACTACCGTATCCCCTACCGTACCTGACTGGTGGCAGACAATCCCTTGGCTTCGGGATGGAGGAATGCGAGTGCTTTCAGACAGACAAACTCCTCCTCCTTCATTGCCAATTGCCGCATCGGCCACACGATCTCGTCCAGCACCTGCATTAATTAGTTAGTTAATTAAGTAAATACTTTATATTAATTTTAACCATCCAGAAAGAGAGGCGGACTATCATTCCCCTGCCTTGCAAGCTAATGAAATAACTCTGAAACATCAAACATGCTTTCTTCAAATTTGAAACAAATGAAGAAAAAATATTAATTTTGACTCCATTACCACGAACTATCGAAACCTCGAAGTTATGTCATCCCATATATTATCTCTGAAACCCAAATCAATCTATTCTTAATTCTGAATACTTTTTTACACAATTACAATCTCTTTCTAATAAGTATTCGAAAAGGATAGTAACTGGAGGCAGTCACACTTTCTAGACAATCTGGTTGGTGAGAGAATCGAGAGAGTAATTCAAAAAAAATAAATGCTCACCCTCGGCGTTATATTGCTCGTCTTGAAGGCGGCGAATCCGTTCAGTTCTCCGCCGCTCTGATCCCTGCAATCACGGAATAAGTTAGATACTTAATGTTAGTCATTTCGTTCCTATCGTCGATAAAACAAAACGCGACGCGACTTCTCGTTTCACCGGGAATACTTTAGCCAGAACCATTTCACACACCAATCCATCGTACATGCAGATTATATTTTCAATACATCATTTAATCTAAAATGCACTCACTTTCCAATATACGTATTGCTGAATAGACAACTCGAAAACTGCTCTATCTATTACAATAACGGGCTTATTCCACCTTATCAACTACTTCTATCACTACAATAATTATTTGATAAAACACTCACTTTCCGATATACGTATTGCTGAATAGACAGCTCTTGGTTGAATCGGGTGATCGGAAGGCCGGCATGAGGATGAGATGCTGAGGGGCGTAGTTCTTGAGCAGAATCACTTTGTCCTGAGAGATGATTATCGATTAGTTAGTTAATTGATTTTGAGAAGTTCCGCTGGAAACATCGGAGCTACAGTTCACCACTGTCTCTTGATTCGTTCGTGAAACGCAAAACCTCGCTTGTGAACGTTTCAGAAAACTCCTAGAGGACTCCCCCAATCATATTTCTTCATTTTGCAACATTTCTCCCTCCACATTATCTAACCCGGCGCTTCTAGATCCTCTCCAGTCTATTCCTCACCTCAATGGGCAACTCGGAGAACGGCGCGATATGCTTCGCCCACTCGACCATCAGCAGCAGCGTCATCTTCGATATCTCGTTCATCTGAGTCGGGAATTATATATTATTAAAATATTTAGTCCTATGATCGCTACTCGGGCAAGTATATTGAAAATCTCTGACTCACTGTACATTTGTGTTTCACCAATAGATCAGGTCCACGAATGTCGGGGCAAGATTAATATAATGTAGGATAGCGGTTAGAAAATACAAAGAAATCAATCCGTAATTGAACATGATTTTTTTTATTCAAAACGCAATCGCAATTTCACTATTCGCTTCGAAAAGAGGAGCGCCTGTCACCATCTTTCCATTCCCCACACTCTCTCTCAACTCTGATCGATGACAAAGCGTGTGAAATGGAGAGACGAATGAATCTTACAATGCTGTGTGTCATATTCCTTCCTCCGCATTCTCTAACCCGACTCATCTCCCCAGAGTCTTAGGTCTACACTCAACTTCTAATTTGAAAATGGGGACTCACCACAGCGGGCGTTTGCTGCTGGTTTTGATCCTCGGCTTGGAACGGCGCCATCTTCTCCGTCGTCAACTGAGAGAAAGGTTAAAGATCAGGTAAGGAGAGATCAAAGATCAACATTCTATTGGAAAGTTTCAGGGTACGAAGATCGCTACAATCAACAACCGGAGACATTGGTTCACTCTTCACTCAACCGTGAAACTCAACACTGACTTGTTCAAAGTTCAAACAGAATATGGATCCGACGAGTACAATTCACCTATTAAAATTGGACGCTGGATATATGTGAGGTTCCCGAACCCTAATGACCCATTTACCATCTCGTAAAACGTATAACCAGCGCTTACCGTGCTAATCTTGAACTCCATGGCCATGAGATTAGTGATGACTGCGCTGCGCTCGAGGGAGGAACCTGGAAGGTGGTAGAGAATTAAAAGTGCCTTATGAAAGAGGAAAATATATGGCACGATAGTAGTTTTCAGTGCTTGATTCGCTTGTGTTGATTAATTGCAGACGACAGCACATACATGGCGTAGTCCCGTTTCACGGATCACATACAAACCGTTGCATTTCATTCGAGACGATTTGCTCATGTCGTCTTGGGAAAACAAAACAAAAAATACATGGCCTGCAAACTCACTATTAGGGACGGGCGACATTCGTCCCTTCTTCACGGGCGATGGACCTCCGGGCAGACCGGACATCGCGTCACGTTCCAATTGAATTGCTGAAGAGAGAGGGGTTTAGAATAATAAAAAGTGTGATTTTACGAAAAATAAACTCTAGTTGAATAGCTGCAGAGTGAGAGGGATTTAGAATCACAAAGAATGTGGTATCAAGAAAAAATTAGGACTAGTTGAATCGCTGAGAAGGAGTGTGATGATTTCGGTTTCACAGATATCACATAACTACTTGTCCTTTCAGCATCCTGCTGAATCGCTGAACACATAGAAAAAAAAAGAAACTGTTCAATCAAAATAAGGTCGGTTATATCATAACGGTGTTTCGCGTTTCACAACTTTTAGAACATGAGTCAAATTTACTATTTATTAATGTTAGCCCGGTTTTGTTGAGAAAAAGACAATAATTACCCTGCTGCCACCTCACTCGAATCGTGAAATAACTAGTCAATAATCCCCTGGTTACCGTACCTTCTCTCTTCATTCCAACGGAGACGCACTTCTGGAAGCGACAGTATCTGCACGCACAACGGAAGTTCTTATCGATCACGCATCTGCAAAGGTGAGAATATTTAATAGATAAAGGCAAGTATTCATAGCATTTGTAAGAAAGGGCACAAATTGATATTTAATCAGAGCTTCGCTACAATCAAGTTGAAAAACAAGGCACGACTGTGTTTCATACCCTCCATAATATGCCTGACATGCCCTAGAATTAATAAAGCTCTGCAAGAGGTTGCAAAAACATTCTACTGAAATTCACATGACACGTGCCCTTCAATAGTTGCTCCTAATTTATTCCCGTTTCACAACTTTTATAAGAAACCTGGGCTGACTCTAGATTCAATTCAAGAAGCTTTTTCCTTTCTGAAAAACAATAAATCCTCACCTCTTGGCAAAGCGGCAGGTGAACTTCTGATTCCTGAGGATCGTTCGTCTGAAGAATCCCTGAAATTAAAATAATTAAATAATTAATTAAAGTTTACAAAATAAAATCTAAATATATAACGCGGCGTTATTTCCACATACAACTGAGCGCTTCTCCCTCAATAGAATCGTATCGATCCCTCCTACTTCCCCAATAATCCCCTTTCTCCTTATCTGCGACCACAGGTCAGGCTACGGTCTGCTCCGTTTTCTGACAGAGAGGCAAGAGGAATGCACAGTTTTCCCCAATATCCAATGATCTCTACCCAACTAGGCAGTGCAAGAGATTTCGCTGACTCTGCTCCATTCCCTATCGCTCCCTTATCTACCACTAATCGGGAGAAGACTAAACACTCCTGCTTTGGCCTACTATCTCGTCTCCCTACCCACTACGATAGCCTCGGAATCCGGAGAGTCGCTTGCGACCTCTCTAATCAGGTATGAAGTCATTAGAAGGGTGAGCGGGAGGGAGGAATGACGGGGAATTAGGGAGGGCAGTAAAATTAAGAGGGGCCGATAAACGCCACTGATCACGCCCCGCTGATACTGATGATTCGCACTGCATTCCCGCAATTTAACGCTGATCAGACAAGTCGAGAGAGCGTGCGAAATGGAGAGACCGAGAGAATAGCTGTTATTTTGCCATCCCATCGCTCCTTCTGCGAAGACTAACAACTGAGGCTAACAAGCTATGATTATCCGAGCAAGGTCGAAGATCACAGAAAAACTCGCCATAGACACACTCTCACTTCAAGCCACGAATCAAGCGTGCAACCAGCAATCAGAGAGTTGTGACCCAGTTTAATTATAAATACGAAAATAGATTCAAATATAAGAATGGTCCATGCGCGCTTCATAAACATGCTAAAAGAATCAGAAACTATTCAGATTTGATTATTTCTCAGTTTCATTTAAGCCAAAACGCGAGCTATCCGATCCCAAATGGGTCATCGATCTTCTTCCCTCCCTCCCTCCTCCACCATCACTAAACGTCATCTCTATTTGAACTCCTGTTCCCTCCTGCTTCTCATTCTGCACCATTGTTCAACTGCTCACTGGGTTTCCCGAATCGCAGCTCAATATGTTTCACCCCTTCCATCTACGTTTCACAAGTTCTTCATATTCGAGTTCGATCACTAGTGTCGATTGACGCGTACGGCGTATTTCAAACCACAATACTTCCCCACCTTGAATTCACTGTATGTGATCACTGCGGAACAAATCGTATGTAATGTCAAGAAGGATTACTGTTTTATAAGATCAGATCATTCGGAAGCACGCACGCAAGATACCCGCAACGAAAGCACGCATATTCACCTCGAGGTGCACTGACATCTTGCTTTTAGGCTTCATAATCATCCAATACAGAGACAACCCATAATCCACGCTGCACTTATTTCAGTGGATCACACGACAGTCTTGTCTTACATTAAGCTTCAAGATCGCATATTCACCATCCTATCACTTTGCCGTTTCAGGACTACTTCATACTCACATTACGAACTAATATTCAATGAGTCTTGCTCCTCCACGCTCCAAAAACGAAAATTCCATTCATAGAATCTAGAATTACGTGCCAATTCGTTACTTATGATCTGCCATTGCCATCAATTGCGAAAATACGCCCTAACCTCTTCATCTCATACTCACCACCCCCCACCCTTCACTGTTCCATTTCAGGACTACTTCATACTCTAATTGCGATGAGTTATGTGATTCCTCCTCTATCATTCGCTCGAAAACTATCCAAAGTATCCTAAGTAGCTGATTCGAGATCACGCATCCGTCCAACCATTTCATTGCCGTTTCAGAGTAACCTCATACGCACAGCGCGCACTAATAAACAATATGTGTCAGTAGTTCAGCGCATCAAAATAAAGATAGTTCAATTCTTCACACCATCTTTAAAGTTCATTCCTGATGCTCACTCTTTCACCCAAACATTTCAAGCTCCCACACCCGTCCCTTTATCGTTTCAGTGCTACTTCATACTAACAGGCATATCAGTACATCTAGTAACGCACATATACGTATTCCTTTCAATAACATCGCAATTTCTCCAGTTGTACGAGATTGTACGAGATCTGATTTCAAGATCATACATCCACCAACCTATCACTTTTCCGTATCAGTCCCACTACATACTCTTGCCGCAAATGGATATGTAATGCTCCTGCAGCCATTTCCAACACCAAAACGAATTTTGCTTTCTAATTTTTTTAAATAAATCGATACAAAAAAACTCGCACCTTGCATCCATTGCAGGATATCACTCCGTAGTGCTGGCCGGTGCTCCTGTCGCCGCACACTGCGCACGGCTCGGCCAGGGGATCAACTGCAATCATTTTATATTATTTCGGAATCGGATACATTTTGCAAAAAGCTACTAATTTCCACAATACTTATTTTCACAAAACAATATCTGATTAACATTTTGGCTATTCGAAGGCAAAATTAATTTTTATTACAAAAATTCACCCTGGGACGGTTGCCCAACTCCATTTCTTCACCTCTCATCACACCACTGCAACCAGAAGTCTCCTAGTTTCTTGTTCTTTCATTATTGTTATATCCAGCGATTTTCCAAGTCTGATTACCACCTCCAACCTCCCCTCCTCTCCTACCCCTCTCTCAACCCACATCTACCTGCCCCTCCCTTTCCAGTCTAGGTCAATCCAACTCGCTCCCTCGTTGGTATACACACAGTCTGCACTTACTCTCCCATTCATCCGGTCAGAGACATGGGATAGAGATCATGGGAAAGGGAGAGACCGAACTCTCATCCCCTTCTTTAGTCATCGTTCACAACACAAAGTGACTGCCAGTCTCGGGACTCCCCATTCAATTGCCAGACAAGAGGAGGGAGGCATTTGATGCTGATGCGACTTGTCATGATGGTTTTTTTGCCATAATCGATCGATGCCCTAGCTACCCTATTCTGTCATTTCATCTCATATTTATCCCCTCAGGACACAGGGGGATGAGAAAGACTGTTGTGCCGGATCAAAAGATGGCACCCCTGGATATTCTCTCACTGATACCGATCGCGACGATTTCAAATCTTCTCCCTAACGTTGCAGGACCATTGCATAAAGTGTATAAAATCTATGCATATTTTTATAGGGCCATTTCTTTCAAGACGTGGGGGCGGTTCAATATAGCCATGCAATATAATCCTTCTCTTCCCCTTCCTCGTCCGCAGTCAAACGACTCCCTTCCCTCTCTCTCTCCCAAATGAGTCCTTGACCATACTAGATGTCTCCCCTATCAAGACACATCTGCGCCCTTGCCCGGTCTAGTAGGAGTAATAGAGCACAGAACACAGGGTACAGATTACCCAGATATTCTAGGTATTCTGCTCACGGGCGGCTATGGTAAAGAAAAATTGAAAACGTCAGGCGGGTCTCCTTTTTTCAGGCCTACTGTACCGAGTGGTCTAGTCAAAACATTATAGGCACCTTTGAGAGGACCAAGAGTACTCTAAAGCAGAACTCACCGGGGTCAACAAGGTTCTCCCTTCCCTCTCTCGATCGATTGTGCTTTGATCCCCGTGGATCTTCCCCTATATTTGTCCTAGCCCGCTCGCTCAGCTATTGTATGATTCTGGACGGGTTCTCCGTTCTTCGACCTCGTTTCCATTCTCATAGATCAAAAAGTATTGGAAGTTGGGGTTGAATCAAAGGAGAAAAGAGAAATAAAATTCACCCGGCACATCTAGCCACTAGACGAGTGTGAGTTTCAGGGGATCTACTAGAGAGGGTGCCCTTGCACATAAACGATCACTTCTTTCTCCGTCTTCAAAAAAACATAATTCCAAAAATGCTGACCAAGATCCATTGCTGATGCTCGCTCGTCGATTCTTCAATAAAACTCCCGAAAATTGACCGTCTGCGAATTTTAATTTACAAATTTAACAATATAACATTCAAAATCAACAACCACGCGACTCGGCGTCATCAATGCGCACAAATGTGGAGACAAAACATAATAATGGAAGTAATGGAAGGAAGCCATTAGAGATTAAACATCCAACTGCATCAAACTTTGCCATTTTACCGCACATTGACATCTCGTTCTAAACGATAAATAAGGCATTAAACCTAGCATTCGCGCCTTTAACTCTGCTCAATTTGCCACATTTCTAGACTGAATAACGCGCCTAACACACAACTTACACTATAAATCATAAATATTGTATTAAACCCAGCCTTTGCGTCTCGAAAATAGTTGCATTTGCCACACTTTCAGCCCCAATCACGCTCATAACGCACATTTTATAACAAAAACGTTAAATTATACTCTAAACCTGGCGTTTCGCGGCTATTATTTCACTGCATTTGCCACATTCGCAGCCTCAATCACGAGCAGAACACAAGGCAGAGAAAGAAGAGGGGCGAGAGGAGGAAGAGGAAGGGGAGGGGGGGGGAATGGAAAAAGACGGGCCATGAGGCTGGAGGGGGGGGGACAGACTCGATGCATCCAGCGGCTGGTAAAAAGAGTGCAATTCTCTCCCGCTCTGTGTTGCGAGTGAGCGACGAGAGAGGGAAGGGTTAGAGATAGAGAGGGGAGAGAAGGGAGGGAAGGGGGGAGGAGAGTATACACCTATCGATCTCCCTCCCTCTCCCCTTTCGCCGCACTCATTTCCACGTTGAGAGTGCGCATAGTGAAAGCGGGCTCTCTCAATTTCGCACACTCTCTCGTCTGCTCTAACCAGAACTCTGGCCGCGACCACGGCGCTCTCTTCGTTTCGCCCGCTCTCTCGTCACTGACCTATCTCCAAATGCGGCTAATTCACTACTCTCGGCCAGGGGGAACAGTCTGCCTCTTTCATATTGCAATCCTGTCTTGTTGCTCTTACTGATGAATGATAAGGTAATGTGAAGAGACGAGAACGTTGCGCTATAGAACAGAGTTGGAGATAAATGGTTAGAGATGAACAGACAAGCGATGGATTGCGAAGAGAAGAGTTACGATTATCGAGTTTGTTACCTTTGATCCCTCTTTGTGCTACCGGTGAAACGCTAAATTGCACGTTTTGGAAAGAGAATTAACATGAATTTTTCATCAGAACCTATTTGAATTTATACTTCGGCAATTTCGGCGATTGAATATGAGATAAGGATCGTACTGTGAATTCAAGCAACAATCCTCGGCCAAAGATCTCGCGCTTCAATCCCACATTCGTCCAATAACATTAGAGTTGCAGCCCTTAATTGGCTTCATTCTCCCTTTTCTTCTAATGACTAATCTCCATTGCTGTTCTTCTTCGCTAAACGAGCCTACAGCATACCCTTTTCGGAGCTCATAATTTCACTCGCTAAACTGAATAGTTCCGGGGCGAAATTTGCATTCAGCGAAAAACGAAATCATTCATAACCTCTCATCATCATTCCCACACACTTCAGAGACGCGAGAAGGACGCATCACAAAAATAATATTTCAGATTTCCTAGTGAAATTGGGAATAAAGAGAAATCTACCCAATAGCAATGCCTTTTCTTCACAATCAATTGCTGAAAACGAGAGACGCGTCCGTTGAAATATTCACGTAGTAGAACCAAAAAGTGCATGGGAAGCCAAAAAAAGAAATGAGTAACGAAACGGAGAATGAATGGAGAGCACAGAACGAATACACGAAAGAGGGGATATCTTATAGGGTTGCCAGGATGAAGAGTTCGTCTCTTCATTCCACACGATCTCTCTTCACTTTGTCAGGGAAGATAGTAAGAGGAATGAAGAACCTCTTCATCCTGACAGCTGTAGTTGAAAAGTGCTTGGGAAGCCAAATGTGTTAAAACGAGAATAATCGAGCATTGAACGGCGAATACGAAATATGATCTCTAACGATTAGAGTTCCATCAATCAGATAAGCTTCGGCTTCGTGATGATTTACGAAGATATCAATCATTTTCGAAAATTATATCACCAATTTATTCAAATAACCTCTTTTAAAACTCTGAAAATCAACAACGACGTAACAACAACAAACTAACACGAAATGAACAACGCAACAATTTCTCCTCTACCGTCTCTGACTCTCTCCGTTTCGCCTGCTCTCTCTCTCTTTCTCTGCCCTACTAGAGAGTGCGGTATTCGAGGAGAGTGATCGAATATGTTGAGAATGGGTTGGAAAGGGGGTCGATAACGTGTATGTGTCACACTTCGAACCTGAGACACTGCGTTGGTAGGGGAGGAGAGGGGCAGAGATACGAGAGGGAGGAGAGGAGAGGGAAGGGGAAGTGAAATGGAGACTAAACGACGTCAAAGGGCAGGGCACACGCTAGGATGGCGTATCAATATATTGCCTCTCTTCACTCCTAATACTCTCCATAATATCCGCTAGAACAACGAAAACGTCACAAAACGAGCAGAAAATCTGCGAATACTCGGGGGTAGTCAGGGGAAACGAGTTTGAGCAAAGATCTCACGAGAAAAGGGGGAGATACATCAGTAGATAGAATCCTAATCTGGGCAAAAGGGGCGGAGTCTGGGGCGGGTGAGAGGCATCAGAAACCACTAGTGCAACTGAGCCGCGGATCACAAGATGGAACGATGAATGATTACGAGGATGAGGGACGGATTACGGTAGCTATATCCGTCTATTGACTACTGAATGCACAATAGAGAACGATGGATTACGGTAGATCGAACGATCAATAAATGGAGGATGGTGTGGTGGTGTGGATTACGGTAGTCTCATCCCTTCTTCTTGCTGAGATTGCGCTGCTTCTCTGCGGACACGACGATGAGATCCTCCGTGGGCAGACCCTGCAAGCATAAGTTAGGTAAGCGTGGTGTGCGTAGTGTGGTGTGCGTGGAGACGTCTCCGAAACGTTGCCAATGTGTAGCTCGGATTCAAACTCTAGCCACACTTGGCAGAGGGGTGAGAGTAATTTCTATGTTTCTCTGCGGCGTTTATCGCTAATGAAATGGACGCCCATTACCGTAATGAGAAGGGGGCATGTATAATTAAACCTCACTTGCTTACGGATTATCGCTATCCATATGTTACGTGTCTCTGCCACTTATTGAACCATGGCGCTTGTTGCAGGCCTATTAGGAGTCCCATTGTGATATTCCCAACCCAATGAGCTAGACATGCTTCTCCCCCAAATGGCATAGCGTTCAGTCAGCGGTTTTCCAGACCTCTGTAAGTCCTGAAGGCCCTAAAAGGGCCCTTTCGAGTTCCAATTTTTTTCAAAATGTATCCTCAAAAACTACCTCTTTTTACAGTAAATTTCGCACGTCTCGCCACTAGGCAACGCCCCCTTGTCGCACTTTTTACACGGATGTTTTCGATGTGTCGATCACGTGACAACAGTAGTAATAGATAATAGTCAAGTACGATGGCGTCGTTGCTCTCTCCATTCGCCACACTCTCTCGCTCTGTCTGACCTGCGAGATAGCACACCAAATGGAGAGTGCCATCTTATCAAAATCTTATCAATCCCAGATCCGTTGATGTGACACTGAACACCGCGACCAAATCAAGTTATTTGCCGCATGTTTTGCACCTCGCCATAGTGCGATCTTTTTATGCAGAAAAATGCCCGAGTGACCCAAAACAAGTGGCTATTATTCTAAAATGCGCCTAATCTCGGAAAACATTGGGGTCTTCGCTTTCAGAGAATAAGAAATTAGGGCTTTGAAGATGAAGAATCCGTCCCTTCATCGCGAGTATTGGTTCGTTACTCTGACCGACGAGACATCACGTGAAATGAAGAGACGGATTCTTCACCCTAATAGCCCCTGATATGAATCCTATTGACGGCGTGTGATGATTGGCATTTGAAGCTTGCGCGCAGGCTCTCATCTTATTTACCCATGGGAAAATATCCCCTGATTAGAGGCGAATGGACCCTCTCAATTCGCCATGCTCCCTCGCTTCTCTGCTCTCTGATTATCACTACCTTTCCACCATCGAAGAGACACACATCACTCGCTGGTTATCAAACGGGGGGGGGGGGGGGGGGGGGGATCAGTGGTATGGGTCTCTCCAATTCGCACGCTATCTCGCGCGTCAAAATAGATTCTCAATGGGTCAGTCAGTCAGTCAGACAGTACTCTAAAAGTGGCCAGACTCCCTTTTCCTCTTCGCCATTCCTACTATCAATCTTTATCAGTTCCATCGAATTGTGGCGACAATAAGAACAGTAATAATATGTGCCAATTCGTATGTTCTGCCGCCTTTCTGACTGCCAGAGTAGTTAGACGTTTAGATGAAATAATCAGAACGCTTTCTCAATTTCCATCACTAATCTCGACTAAAGCTGACAACGCTACACGAAGGCTCACAGAATGCAGAAATCTCTTTTCTTGACATTGTAGCCCTACTCTCGACCCTTTCCCTCTATCGTTATCAACGCCTTATCGGGTTTTCTTCCACGAATGAAAAGCGATGGAATAGCTCTCTTTCCAAGACGAAATTGTGTCATTTTGTCAGTCTCAGGGAAAAAAGGATGAGGGGCAACGCGTTTACGTGTGCCTACAAAATGTAGCCTACAATTCTCTAACGGAATCAGATACGTGGAATCCCCCCCCCCCTTGGGATCAGGCGCTCACTTATTCTGATAATCAAGCTCTCATATATCTGACCGGCGAGAAAGCGTGTGAAATGAAGAGACCATTTCTTGGGAAGCCATCCCCAATCAAAAACATGAAAACATTTCATGATCGAGAGCAATTCTGGCGAAGAAGCCCTATTTGCAGTGGAATAACAGGAATGACGAAGAGATTCCACGAGGAGGGGGGGGGGGAGAGCGGAGATCGCAGAGTCTATGTTGTAAGCACAGCAAACCGAGATTTCCCAGAAGAACAGAAGAAGTGAAGAACGAGAACGATTGCGTTTCACGTTTCCCATAATTTACAGGAATATTCCGAACATTAATTAATTCGAGACGCACGTTGAAAAAACACACACAGACACGGGAGCCATGACAAGAAGTTGAATTTCACCCTCCAATCACAAGAGATAGCAAAAGAGTGACAATCATGTTTCACGGCGGCTTCATCGCCAGACAAAGCTATAGCCATCGTTAATGGTATTCCATGGTGTTTTAACACTAAAAAATAATATATTCTCATCTTAACCGATGTATCCTCTGGCATGATTGAGTGCCCCCCCCCCCACACTTACACAATTCCCACTTGCTCATCTCCCGTCACATCCATGCTTAACCTTGCCTACAAACCCAAACGGATGACGTTCGCATCAATTCCTCTCGCGTGGTCATCACAAACCAAACAAATCATATATTTCTCATCCAGACCGCATCTATGTACCCTCTAGCATGAATCGACGAGTCTCCTATCTTACACAATGCAAAATCGATCATCTCCCATCAGGCACGTTCCATTATTTGTAGTATTCAAACCATACCACAATACCACACCTTTCACTTCCTAATCGCATCCATGTTTCCACTTCTCATCTACTTTCACTGTCACTGTCATGTTTTATCGTGTCTGCATCTCACTACGATCACAAGTGCATTGATTATATTCAGTATTAAGCGCTCGCATCAATACGCTGCGTATGGCTATCACACCAAAAAATCCGAACCTTTCTCCTCCTAACCGCATCCATATATCCACTTCTCATCTACTGTCACTATCATGTTTCACATTGCCTACATCTCCAAACGATCAGTACTGAATTGATTTTATTTAGTACTATCTCCCAACGATCACTAGTGTAATTTATTCTCGACTAATTTCTCCTAATGAATATTCTACATATCTTTTAGGGCACCGTACCTTTCTCCTCCTAACAGCATCCATATATCCCCTTGCGTGATTGGGCGAGTCTCCTTTCTCTCCGAACTCCTCCATCTCCTCCTCGGTTGTGGGCTGCCAGTACGGATCCTGCGATTATTTCATTTAACAAATATTAATTTTATAATTAACCTAATTTGTTTAGGAGAAGTAAAAAATAAGTTTTTATTAGAAATGAATCCGTCGGGAGGATTGAAGATACGGAAAAAAGCTAGCATTGTAGCACATATGAAACTCACAAATTACAGGGGCATTACATTATATTCAAACAAGCTCGTGACTAGTTATAATATTTTATTTTCAAGTCCAAAAAGACAGCTAAAGCGAAACAAATCCCTACCGCAGCCTACACCCCTCACATGAAACCTACATCTCGGGGGTGTCTCATCACTCAAAAAACTACTCACGTTCTACCTTATCCTACCTTTACAGTACTCGCTACCGTACCCCTCCATACAGTAATCCACTGACCTCATCAATCAACTGCCAGTGACTCCACTCGAGCTGACCCGTCGCCAGTCCGGACGTCTTCTTTCTGCAATAACAATCGATAGCTCATCATCTACAGTATCACAATTACTGTAGCACAGCGTCCTCGTTCAATAGTCTATCTACCACACCACAACAACCGTAAATCATTTTTTCGCACGCACACCACCCTAACTATCCACAGTAATGACAATCACACTCAAGCAATCATCGTCACACTCGTACCGTAACTCCACTACAGTAATCCATCTATCCCCCATCTACCGTACCCTTACCGTACCACTACCGTACCTCAACTGATCACATAGTGAGAATGACTCGACGACGGGCATGAGAGAGCGGACGAGGAAGAGGCCCGTGAGCTCGTCCACGTCTTCCGAGGTGATCTGAAGAGAACGACTGTCTGACTCTCTCTAGTTGGCACACTATCACGCGCTGTCTGACTGGTGAGCGATTACTGACTCTGAGATCCATCTCGTATGCACCGAATTGAGCATGTTTACAGTGATAAAAAATTACAACCCTTCATAAGCGAGTTTCAGGTCCACTACAAGAGAGACTGAAACAAAGATTGAACGATTCCGTTGGGGGTTGAGTGCGTATAACCAAATATCAATTATTCTGCCAATCTCGCGCTGTCTGACTGGTGAGAGAGCATTAATTGGAAGAATGAGTTGAATATTGGTTCTAAAAACGTGGAGAATGTACATATCGCTCGAACTATATTGCATGTACCCTAATAGTGAAGCTGAAACACACTTGTGCGGGGTTGAAATTCGATCTGATATATATCAGATGACATGGCAGATCTTTTCCTTATCCTAGTTTCCATCAACATCACTGAGCACAAGCAAGAAAGGTCAGCGAACCACCCAATGCAAGCGCGCTTCGTGTTTATTATATGAAAGAATACTTCTCATTCAGCAGTAATGAATAGAAGCAATTAACGTGGGACACTTGAGATAAAAATGCCAGAATCTTGCCGATGCCGAGGAATGCCGGCACCCAATGCAAGCGCGCTTCACACTCATTATTTCAGAGAACATAACCGAAAAGGGACAATACGATTGAGTCACATCGTCATTAACATTTATAGACACCGAAAGCCCCCCCCCCCCCCCCCTGCAATTGCATTTCACCCACCCTACACCTGGCCACCACGCGCGGTTGCAATGATTATTATCCATTTCCACTGGACCAAAATCAACCACAAAGAAATATTCTAGCCTGTCCAAAGCGACACTCGATCTCTGCTCCTCACAGCCTGTCAGAGTGGATCGAAAACGGCGGACCTCTCTCTTTCCCCTCCCTGTCATTTTGCTTGTCATTTTGTTCGTCGATGGGTCGGCGGAGAAAAGTGTGAAATGGAGAAGAGGGAAAACATTATAGTTCCAATGAAACATAACTTGAATATTTTTATGCGCATCAATTTCTCAGTTGATCAATTTACAGCACGAGTGAAACATAATAGCAATAAATATAAGACCTATGCAGAACGTTGCCCAAACCCTTCCCACATAGAGCCAAGGCCCGCATGGATTTTATTTTTGTCACGTTCAGCTGTTCCATGCTCTAATGTTCGAAAAAGTAATGGAAAACGGCTGTTTCGGCCACTTCAGAGGATCCAACTCACTAGGGAAAAATGCTAAAAATATGGCACCTGTGCAGAACATTGCCCAAACCCTTCCCACATACGGCTCCGGTGAGTATGCATATTATTTTTCTCTCATTCACTTGTAGCATGAACTAATGCACGAAAAAGTAGGTGAAAACAGCGAAAAGCGGCTGTTTTGGCCACCCCAAGCGATTCAACTCATTAGGGAAAAATGCTAAAAATATGGCACCTGTGCGGAACATTGCCCAAACCCTTCACACATACGGCTCCGGTGAGTATGCATTTTATTTTTCTCCCATTCACTTGTAGCATGAGCTAATGCTCGAAAAACCGAGCCATTTTCCCTCATTTCACACCGCTTTCGCCTCTCGCTCGGGGTGAAATGAGCTCTCCCCTCATTAGAATACGTCCGCCGCGACGAACAAAGGAATCGATCCACTCTGACACGCTGTGCTCCTCAACCACACATCTCGCTCGTTCTTGCCCCCAATCCAAGTAGAGGGGAGCCACCCTCCTCATTCCCCGCACTATATCACTATGTCTGACCGGGAGAGATGGTGTACTAAAGGAAGATACAGCGGGATGGTTTCGCTCTCTCCATTTCCCCTTATCTCTTCCCTTCTCTGCTCTTTCTCTGAGGGAATCCCCGTACTATTTGCAAAGTGCAAGATGCCGCTTCACCCTTAAGGAGGGATTCCCTTCTTCCGTTAATGGACAAGGCAGATTGAGAGAGGGAATGGAGAACGATAGCCATGCCGGATTGCCTGGTTACCGTTTGGACCGATGGAGATGGATGATTATAGGGGAGTGAGGATGAAGACTCCTACTTCCCTACGAAACCATCCTGTCCGAGGGATTCCAACCCGGGAAAAGCCCCCACAAATACCCTATCAGAGGGATCTTTGAGTATGACCACCCATCCACATTCTTCCCTTGGAACACTCCACAATAGTTTCTTACACTCTTCTCTGCACAACTTCCTCATTTCTTTCATTAGCCAGACTCTGCTAGAGAACAAGATCAATCGAGAGAGTCTCCCTAAACTATTCACTCTCTCACATTCCCTCCTCTCTCGCTTCTATGATCGGCGAGAGATCACGCGGAATCGAGTGTCCGTCTCTTCCCGAGAGTTGTTTCGATGCTCACTCTACCCCCGAGGAAAGGGGAGAGAAAGGAAATAGGATGGGGAAAAACGGGGGGACTTGGGAAGTCGCAGCTGCTTCAATACAACCTCACGTAATCACTGCCCGACGCGGATTTGAGGGACCTTGGGATTGCAACATTCACACCTCATTATGTGCAAAATTGCTATCACATTTTGCACATCTTACAAGATAGACGTAAATGTATGCGATCAAGGGACAAAAGTGGGGTTTGAGGGATCTTGAGATACTCGTCCGCTACCATTATGTCTTCTGGAGCTTTCCCACATCCTACATGGCATACGTAGACAAATGTGCGAGACCAGGGAACTGCGACTAAGATTATATTCATACATCAAGTAAATCTGCTTCCCGCCATCTAGACCTCAAAAACAAGCTCGAGATTTGAGGTATTCTGAGACGCTACTCCTCCATTTTCCACTTCATTTTATCGCGTCAGCTCATTCCCAGCAAGCACAAGCAACGAAAATGTTCGAGATCATTGACTCCCGCTTGATAACCATCGATCACTTGCACACAATCATATCTAGGGATGGCAAATGAAGAGATCGCACTCTCTCAATTTCGCGTGCTCTCTCATCGGTCAGAGAGGCGAGAGAGTGCACGGAATGAGGAGAGTTTTTTTCATTTGCCATTCCTAATCATAGCATGGAATTAGGCACCTGCTGGACGACAAACAGTGTAAAAATCAACGTCCTAATCGAAATGTCTGCGATTCAGAGGGGCTCAAAATAACACTTAGAGAAACCGGGACCGTGAAAGGTATTGGTTCTTCAAACCCATTCGCATTTTCCTCACTTATTTTTCTTGTTAGTTTCCTAGAATTCGCCCATAGATTGTAGTTGCAAGAGCTGTGCAAATGTACGAGATCCCGATTCCACGATGAAAAACTCGAAGCTCGAAAGAAGACTTCCTCGTGCGCAGAGACTGTTACTGTGACCTACTACGCGAACTAATCTAGAAGAACGTGGAAGTAAAACGGCTTCTAATTTACGAACTTTTGGAACTACTGTGCACACTTATTGGTTTTTTTTAAAACGCACACTACGCACCTAGCGATGAGATCCATTTTCCCTACTTACAACAAATCCATGAAACACGCACCCACTTGGGGGAAATTACGGAATTATTTTTTTGTTCATGTGCACAAAAGCGGGGTTTTTTGTTCAACAGCACTACCGTACCCCTAAACAATCAGTTATCGATGCCTCCCCACCGTGCGCCTACCGTACCTTGGCCTTCCTCTGGGCGAGCACGGCGTGCACTTTGCCGAGGGCGGTCGACGACGTGGCCACCACGCATCGATACATCGCTGCCACCAGTCTGCAATTACCGATTCGGTTATCGATTTTCGATTTACATATTTAATAATCGTGTAAAAGATATTGCCTTTCAATACATTGCTTCTATTCGCCCAGAAGAAAATTATTAGCATACATTGAATCACAGAAATGTCGGAAAATATCCACTAATCACTACACGATGAGATACCCCCAGGAGTCGTATAAAATACAACTACTTCATTTCTATGAATAGTTCCACTACAAGCCAATGGTCGTGGTGATCTCTAAAATCTTTCTCGGCAGAACCGATGGCGATCTTCAAAATCTGTCAAATCCCTCTGGCTTTACATTCATCCGTTATCAGAAATCTAGGGCTTCGTTGTTACGCGTGTAAAGATAGGCACCGTATCCCACTCATATCCCTTCCCACATTTCAAAGCTTACCTATTTATCAGAGAACAATTTTTTTGGATCTGGCTGCGACTCCCAAATTGACTCTCGAGTAAAGCATTGGATAAGAATCCTAGAAGAAGCTTGAATTCAGCGAGACTGAAACCCAGTAAAATATAGTCAAATCGCCCCCTAGTTTATCCTTCTAAATTGCCTATACCACGCTCTCACTACCACACTATTGCTCCTATCGGATCTACCGTAACCCCCACAGTACCTCAGCGGTGTTTTCTTCGCTGCAACCCTGCACGTCTCCCATCTACCGTATTTCCAACCAAGCCTGGCACGTCTATGGACCTACCGTAATCCCAATCTTGATCTACAGTAACCCTACCGTACCTCAACGGTGTCTTCTTCGCTGCTGCAGTGCACGTCGCGCGCATCGCCGCCATCAACTGTCCCGAGACGCCCGATTCCTTAAATTAATTAATTAATTAAACTAATTAGCTTAATATTTTGCTCTTCAACTAGATCGCTCGTCTCACATCGCTCATCCATGGAAGAATGTCCAACCAGGCGGATTGCCATTTCATCGAGTTATCATTACAAGATGAGCGCGGTTTTGAACGACGCATGGTCGTGGAATGAGTCTAAAAATCCCCAATTCCTGAGCAATTTCAAAGCAGTAGGAAGCATTAAAAATGGAAGCAAGTAGGACTCACTCCACTCTAAGCCAAATGAGATAGGTACGCCGAGGTGCGAAAAGCGGAAGGGGAGGGGTGCATGGAGATACCAGGAGCCCCGTGACAATGAATGGTATTGGAAATGTGTAAGTATAATTCAAGTATTCTCGAAACCCATTTCATTCACCGTTTCACAGTGTTCTCAAGACTAGAAGAGATTGGTAAATACCGATATCACACTGTCCTCACTGTGCTCTACTGTCCTCCAAACAAAACTAAAAATGCAGCTCCATTCTGCCCTTACAATCAGAGTATCTTCTGCCGCATCCCACCTTCCGTAATCAACTTTTACCGTATCCCTCCACTCCTCTCCTCACCTGCACATCGACCTTCCTCTTCACCACATCACCTACCTTCTGATAAATTTCCTTGAGGATGAATTAGTATTGGCTGTTTTATAAACAAGCCCGTCAAATAGATGTTTCGTGGCTGTTACTTTAGAACACATCGGTTGCAAAAGCAATTCTCATCGCCCATCGTGCAAATAATATACTCATATATTCCATTCCGCCATCTACCGTACCTCTCCCCATCTCTCACCTGCACATCCACCTTCCACTCCTCCACGACCACGGCCACGCCGCGCATACGCTCCGCGCAGAGAGGGCCTGCAATGGAGGGAGGCTTTAGTCGATATTGATTCTATCTATACTCTCGATATCTACGACCAGCTTCGATGGATCCTCGAAAACGGCGACGGTCGATGAAGTAGAGATTGAATTGGTTAGTAATTTACGTGAGAAAAGTTTATTGAAATTAACTAGCGCCCAGTTTTCGCAAATTAGATAGAAGGTGAAACACGAACATAAATGTATACACTCGGGCTAACTACAAATGGAGTTCCCACTATTTCTCCCCCGTTAGAGATCTGCTTGTGATCGAGATTTGAAGCAATGAGATTCATTCACCACCGAGTGATATCACCCTTTCCCACAGATTCCTTGCGAAACTACCGTATCCCAATCGATAACTCCCCACAGCTACCGTAACCCAATCCATTCCATCCTCACCTTGACTGACGAACAGCTCGTAGCCCGTGACGATGGCCGAGTCTAGCTCGCGGAAGGACGAAGAGGGGCCATCTCCTGAAAGGGTCAGATAGATTTTGTTTTGTATAGACAGCACAACGAAGAAACACTGATGGTGCGCGGGCCCCAGCTCTTAAAGTGAATCCATGAAACAACAAGTAAGCAGAGGCACGCAAAGAACACATTCCCTCCTTCGTCCCTATGAGAAAAATTAGCTCGTGATACCGAACAGTCATCGGTCGAAAATGAATTGAAAAAAAGTAGTGGGTTTGATTTTGTTGAAGAAAAAGCATTTATGATAACCCTTTGCTCTTAGGGAGCTTGTGAAACAGCACAGCCATTGGTTACAAACGTCATTGAAAACCAGAAACCGAAATTGTGCATCTAACTACTCCCCACACTAGCAGGCACCATCTACACGACGAGCGCCCGTTGAGAAGTGGGCTCGATTTATTGTTGAAAAAAAGATCCGCAAGAGATTGATGGCTCTCTAGCTTTGTGCTTACAGCGAACCCGTGAAACCCCTTTGCCAATGGTTCAGAAATCATCTAAATCATTGGACTCCGTACGATTACTTTTGCTTATTTTATATTCCCATTACATGCAATGTCTTCCTATTTGGAAAAATGGAAATAGTCCTCACCCCAGGCGCTCCTCCTCTCGTAGTCTCCGATCGCATTGATGAGCACGTTCTCGGGCGCTTTCTCTGCTCCCAGTGACCAGAGACGAGTCGATAGCAGCTCACTGAAGGGAGGGGTACGGTAGGTATTGGGTACGGTTATCAGATATCGATTAGCTAGCTACTCAGAGGCATGCTCACCATTACGGTAGGAGCATAGTTTACTTTCCATTCCCCACAACAATATCAAATGGCTGATCTCTCCACCACATGCTAATCATCCTTCTGATTAACCATGTGGCAAGAGACAATTTTACCGTAGAAGCATTTGCTATGAACACCTCGTGAAACGCCCAATCCCCAGGATGACATCGAACAATAGGTTTGGCAGCCAATCAATACTCCGTCCACCTACCGTATCCTCTCCGATGCCTGCTTGTACCACCAACTGCCCTTGAGCGTCGGGAGTACGGTAGTCGCCAACGTGAGGATCTTCTCCTGGAAAAAAATCGATAAGATAATTTACTCATTCTGTAAACGTACTGAAAAAAGGGCAATTTAACAAGTATTCACATGAACCCGAAAAAAAGTTCACAAGATGATTTCTCGTTTCCCGATTATCGTATATCCGCACTTGTTCAATTCTCAACGATAGATCTCCGGAAACTGATTCAAAAAAGTAAAAGCTTCGACTAATGTGAAAGCTCATCGTTCAGCTTTAGTAGACGCGAAACTTTTCTTCTCGCCTCTATTTGTAAGCATACCCCCTCGCCCTCTGGACCCTTGCCCATCCCCCTTCATGTCATGAATGAGAGAGATTCCTCACCTTCACCGTCTCCACCTCCTCTCCGGCCCTGACCGCCCTCGTGGCCACTTCAATCAACGTGGACAATTCCTCGGGGAGAGGAACGACGCGTAGCCGGAGATGGAGGGAATCACCCTTGCGACATTCCTGAACATATCATTTATTTGAAAACAAAATCAATATGAAGTAAGCGCAGTCGTAGAAAGAACCCTTGCGACTTGATGAATTATTTTTTAAGGGTGAAACGTGGGTGGCAGGACAATCAATTCACTTTATATGCAAGTCATTTCTAAATACTGCACAACCAGAATGTGCAGGGGTCATATGCAGAGTGAAAAACATGTAGGTTTCCCATGAATTTGGCCGTATTTTTTATACATTGAGTCAGTCGATTATCAATTCACCAAATTTTCTACTCATATCTAAATACTGTGCAACTCGAAAGCGGATGGCGCATATGAAGAGTCAAAAATCGCCATTGAAACATTTATAAGGAATTGCATTTCGTTTCACCGTATGAATCAGCAATCAATTCGGCAAATGATCAAATCATTTCCACTTACAGCACAACCTGAATGCACATGGGCGAAGAGAGAATCACTCTAGTCACAATATGTAGTTGTTTCGACAAGGAATCAGCGACCTCTATGTACCGATAGTATTGGCAATACGGCGCAACCAGAAATCACAGGCCACTAAACCATTTTCATCCAAAACTACATTCCTAATTACAGCGCTATCGTCGGATCGCCAATAACAAAAATAAAATCACTACTCGATTCGATGAGTGCAGTACTTACCGTAACCTGTGCCTCGATGTGGTCTCTGGTCGTCGTCGCGTCTACCGTAACCGCCTCGAGGAACGGAACAATCGGCTCGGACACATCCTTAATTCCATTGAATAGTTATTCAGACAAATTAAATATTAAATAACACAACACATTAATTCTTCCTTTGTTCATACCAGCATCACTTTCATGTTTCATGTTCACTCCAAATATTTAGCATTTTGTAAAGATAGTTGATAACGGTGCAGCTTCTGCTACAACCAAATCAACAAGAGATATTAGAGCCGCTGGGATATCATTCCCCAATCTAAACCCCACAACCTAATGGGACTCACCAAATCATACAGTAGCCCTGGCCTACCGTATCCACACCTGCGTACTTCATGTACTCAAGTACGCGGATACCCGTTAAAAAATTTCTGACAGTAGAAAAAAGTCGGCAACCAGTAAGAAAATTTTGAATTTTCTGAGTTTTTTGTGCAAAATATGATGGTTTTTGAGAGGAACAGGTCGGCTACCCATTGAAAAATTCCTTATTATTTGCGGCTACCCGTACTTAAAGGCAGCAAAAATTCCAAGTACATGCTTGGCACAGGTATGACCGTATCCCTACCGTAATCTCACTCACCAGATCGTGTATACCCATCTCCTTCAGATCCTGCAGACACTTCTCCAGATGGACCTCGCCCGCCGTGATCAGCGCCAGCTCACCGTTTTCCTGTGAAGGTATCGATTGGATTACTGTTGATTATCGATTTGGTTACGGTAGGTTGCGAGTAATTATAAGTACTAATTCTTACTAGGGCACCGTTATAATGTTGCCATAAATTTATTAGATGCGTATCCTTGTCGACTGTAAATCGCAGCCCGCCACTCTCCCGTCGCATCACTTTGGGAAAAGACTAGGTTGGTTGGCGGTAACATTGATGGCTCTTCTTACAGACAAATAAAAATATCGTTTTCCTTCTGCACCACCTATGAGTCGAATGTTTCAAGTGGTTCATATATTGCGATCTTACCTGTAGGCTTCAATATCTTCTTCAGTTATCTTTATAAAAAAACCTTACCTCCTCCCTCACTCTCAATCCCGGATCGTACAAAGAGACGGTCTTGAGCGCCTCGCGCAGTTTGTCCTCGTCCTCCAATCGCTGGAATGAAGATGATTTAATACATCACTCTTCAATCCCCAAGATATCTCGACAACAACTAGTTAGCACGCCACAAATGTTGATCTGCCCACTTGAAACTGAGAGAATGAATCCGAGAATGTGCACTTGGGTTTCATTGACTACCTAATAGCTATGCGTGAGTGATCTTTCAATCAGTTCTTGGAATTCCTGCCAACAAACAATCAATCCTTAATCCTAAAATGTGGGAAGAGTGTGACCATTGAGTTTATAATTTTTCTGCCCCACCATAACACACCCTTAGACTACCGTATATCTACCGTATGCCATACCTGCGGACTGATTCGCACCCTCACGAGCGGCTCCTCTGTGTCTCGGGCCACCATCATGCCTGAATAATAGGTAAATAATTAGATCTTATCACAAGGTATCGATAATGGAAAATAATGCAAAACAATCCAAAGGAAATTTTTATAACACATCTTTCTTTTTGGGAACACCGATGTTTGAGTTTCAGCAGTTTGATGAAGCAATGGGCGAATTGGGGAAGCAATCGATCACACGGCCCCTTACCAATAAAACCACATCTATTCTTGACACATTGGGGTTCATGGTCCTCCTCCTTCCTACCGTACCCCTTTCTACCATACCCTTACCTACCATCTAGATCTACAGAAACCCTACTATACTCCCAATCTACAGTATCCCATACCGTACCTTGTCCCTCCTCGCTCTCGGTCACCGTCGATAGCACTGGCACCGCCTCCTCCATCTCGACAGCGACGACCACTCCTGCTGCAGCCTCCCTCAGGGGGATCAGCTCGCGTCCGCGCATCAGCCAGAGCGCACGCACGGTTACCTGCAAGGAGGGGATGGATAATAAGATATTAGATTTCTTCGAAAGCGGACTCCTATAGGTGTACTATGTTTCCGATAGCGCCGCGACTTGCCACATTTCGGTGTCACACAGGGTATGCATAGCCGGGTAATCCGTCGAAGCAGTGGTTCGGAGCTAGACAGTTGAATAACTAACAATAATTTGACGCGATAGACAGACAATTTCAGTTTCGATAAAAACGCTGAAAATAAATCCACTCATTAACAACCACGTCGACTCCATCTCACGTGATTCGAAACATCAGTATTTTCAAGTGTCTCCATCTTCAAGTACGCTGCTCATTAGCGGCTAAGGATAGCCTCTGATGTTAAGAGGAGGGGCGATATCTCTCATCAGTACTCTCTCCTCCCATCTCATTCATCTGTCATCTTCCTTCGACACCCTCAGCCTCCTTCTTCTAGTATCAACTACCTAGTATCTCCCCAATCCCCGTCCCTCATGACCCCCTTCGACCTCTTCCTCATCTTCGCTACCGCACACGTCCCTCTACTTAGCGTGATCTACGTCATCACTACACTGCCAGTGCTCAAGGTACACGCTCATTTTCAAAGCACACCATCTTCCCCTATACAAAAGTTTTTTACCAGGGATGCCAGGGTTTGAAGATCCAGGGAAAGAAAAACTCTTCAGTTTTTTTTACAGAATCCATACAAATACGGTGGCCGCTCATTCGCTTTGCTCTTCGCTGCTGGCTGTCTACTGGTAAGGGTGATCTTTGATCTCACTGCAGCATGTTCAACTTCCTTTTCAACCCCTACAAATCATTATTTGTTTATTTGGAAGATGGGTCCATCTCGGAAGTTGAATAATTGCTGAAACACAAACGCTACTTATGAGCTTCTCCCAGTATAGATCTCATTTTCAATCGAACATAAACTACGTTGAAGCGACACGGCTATCGTACCCTAACCATTATCCCCTCAGGACCTACTCATCATCTCCTCCTCCTTCATCGCCCTTCGTCTACCCGCCTTATCCATCGCCGCCCCGCTCTTCCCCTCAACTGAGCCACCCACAGTCTTCCGACTCGGTCTAGCGTATGTGTCAATTCATTTCCACGTATAGTCATCATAATAGGTTTTGTTGCAACGATAGTCTTCACTCAGCGCATAAGTTCATTTCTCCGGAGCTATCAAAAATCATCATAACTCAGACTCACCTACCCCTTCCCTTCCTTCATAAAACAATATTGTGATTATCCTCTTTGAAGGGTGTTCTTCTAGTGATTGACCCAGATTCATCGATCTATCGCATTGATTAAATCTTAATAATCACCATCGCAACGCAGATTCACCTACTCCCTGCCCTTTCTTCACGACGCCGTCTCGCTCAAGCTGCTGCACCATGAGATACCACCACAGGCAGTGAGAATTGGAAATGTGAGTTACAGGGTTTGCATTGGCAGAGTTCGTTAACAAAGTACTGTAGTAAGCAAAAGCAAAAAAAGCGAAGCGGCCAGGTGCCATTAAAATTTGGTTTTTTTTTTGAAAAAAAAACATTACCAACGTCCTATCGACGAACTCTAGCATCTCCAGAATAAATGCAAATGACGGGACGCCAACTCACCTGGTTGAAATCTCTCGATCTAACCAAAATTCAAACTACCCAATTGTTGTACGCACTTTTAAACTACTGCGGAACCACAATAAATATTTTAGCACGTCCGAAGAAGTCAGAATTAATATCACCAACTCTACCCAAACTACACACCCGATCTGAAACCCCAATCCTTCCAGTCCACCCTTCCCTCCCTCTCCCTTCACCTCCTTCTCTCTTCTCTTCTCTCCCTTCTCATCTTCGCCCTCTCACTCTTCACTCCCATCTCCGTTCACTCCTGCTCCTTCCCCTTCGACGATGCCCACTTTCTACTGCCGAGTACGGGGTTCGGCCTGCTGCCGGTGAGTGTCTGACTCTCTTTGTTTTGAATGCTCTCTCACTTTCTCTAACTAATAAGACCTGTCATACTATCCAATCGCCATGTTCTTCCACATGCTCTCACTGACAAGAGGCAGATTCTTACTTTGATCTTGCATTATGATTTCAAATCGGCTATCGAAACAAGTTAACGACCAATCAATGAAATACATCCCTTTCAGCCCTCCCCCTTGCCTCTCTTCATCCTCCTCGCTACAGTACTCTCCACCATATCGATCGGTCTCATCTCCCATCGTACCCTCTCCTCCTCCTACACCGACACGCCCCTGCAGAGGGGCCCACTGGCTTTGAGAGAGGATCGCTGGATTCAGGTTACGCTATTCTCATAAAATAATTCGCAATAGCTGGTGAATAATCACGTTCAGACACAAATACAATAACAAAATGGTACAACAATCCAGCACCCGGTGACTTTTCGTCACGGTGTCGGTGTATATGTACTGGAATTGTTTGTGAATCGATGACTCAAGGTCAATTGATGCCAGAATTTCCAATTTCCAGAACCTGCAGCGAATGCAGCGCAGCGTGAGCTGCATGCACTACGTCAATCTGCTCTACATGGGGATGCAGGTCTCATTTCATATTTTGGTTTTCCCCTCTTCGCAACATCATGATCGGCAGTCTCTCGAATCCTTCAATTATACATAGACCGTGAAACTTGGATTTCACCGATTCTCAAATTACAAAACCCTCATGTCGTTCTTCCTTTTATTTCGTCTATTTTTATATTACGCTCGTCAAACAAGGAACAAATCTAAGCTCCTCCTCCCTTCCCCATATCTCCCCTCCCTGAAATCTCCCTTCACCCAGATGCTCAACCTCCGTCCGGGCGTTTCCCCTCATCTGCCCGCCGGCCTCTACCTCAACGGATTCATCGTCGAGCTCAAGAGTAAGCTCTCTTCATTTCACACACCCTCTCGCTTCTCTGACCAGTGAGAGAGCATGTTAAATTGAGAGAGACTTTTCTCTAACCATCCATACTATCTCCATTCCACATACTCTCTCACTTCTCTAACCAATAAGAGAGCATTGTAAATGAAGAGTGTCATTGCAGTCTTCTCGACCCTTCTCATGTTCATCTACGACCACACCAAGCTGTCTACCGTACTGCTGAGGATACTGTAAGTCGGCCATGAATCAGGGTGATCCTACCGTAATCCTCACTCTTCCAATTCAGGGACCTCTGTCCTGCCAACCACTACTCATCTGGAGAGGTCACGCCTGACGAGCCCAGTCAGCTCTAGCTACTAGCTAACTCGTCTTCTCTCAATTATCACTCATTATTCTTGTCTACATAGCCTTCTATCAGTCATTAATCGTCAATTTCCAGTAGCAATGTGACGATGTCTTAAATCATAGATATTCAATTCCACAGAATTTCATTCTTTCATCATTACTGCTGCACGCCAAGTCAATAATTTGTTATTTCTAACAATTTAACCAAGACCAATCAGTTCGTCAATCATCTCTGGTTCTTGTGATGTACCAGAAACCCGAATCCCCCAACCTCAGTCTTCACTATTGTTCTACTAAATCTATCACCCCCTTCATAGACGCAGCATTCAGAAAATTGCCAATCAGTGCTACGCAACCCTTCCATAGCAGGGGTCAAATACACAGGTCATGAAACTCAAAATGTGGTGTGCTTTTTCGAATTTTTCATATTTTTGGGCGTGAGGAGGTTTGGTTTCGGGTATTCTATCCTGGTTTCGTGAAATAGTGGCATGCTTTTCTCTAATTTTTGTTCAAATTGGGCTAAAAATGTGGTATGCATAGGTCCTTTCGGGAGGGGTATTTGACCTATGTTCCATAGTACCTTATGCACTTCTCGCACACATCCTACCATATTCCAATAGCACCATTACCGCACCCGAGTGTTACCATGGCATCTTGCATTCCGCACATTTCTTCACAATGTTCCATCCTTCGCTGATACCACACTCCATTGTGGTATTATCGTATCCCAGTGCTACCGTAACCTCCATAACTACCGCACCTTCTGCACTTTGTCACTCCTGGCTGATCTCGCGAAGAGGACTGCTCCCTCCTTGAGAGTGCCCGAGAAGACGCGCGACAGCGCCAGTCGACGACCGTCAGCCTGTGATATTTGACTTATATTCAATAACATTAATCATCTACGTTGTAGTTATCGTTTCCAATATTAAAAGTTTGGGAAATTCCGATATTTGATAAACCACCGTGGCACCAATTCACAAGCCCCACTTCAATTCTGTTAATAATGTTTTTTTCTCACATCAGAAGGCGGACAAGAACTAAAAATGCCGATTTGTTAAATCCAAGTGCCAGTGATGCAACGCTGACTCACCTTCCTCCAAGACAAAAAAAACTTAATAGAGATAGAGGCAAATTGAAATCAAGCCATTGTGTAATTTCCATAAGAACTACAAATTATGGGGCGCTGATTCACCGGCACTCGATTTGTACCTCTAGCACTCGTCTTGTTTCAGTTGTAGACTATGATCATTGATGGTCGGAAAGCTTCAATCATCATCAATTCAGACACTTCCAGTATCTAGTACCACTCCCGAAGCACCAACTCGCCTGCTCCATCTCCTCAGAATTCACCCATATCGCAGCTAATTTTGTTCGTCAATTATTGCTCTCGCCTTCTCACTTCTTCACACACTTCCTCACACCCTCTAACCGGCGAGCGTGCGTGGGAAATGGAGAGAGTGTGAGAATGGGAAAGGTCGTCTACCGTACCTGGACGAGCTTCGCCACGAAGAACACCACCGGGCCGTCCTTGTCGCAGCTGCAATGGAGGAATTTATATATTTTTTCTTCGATTACCATCCATCACTCTATTGCTTAACCTTTTCCAAGGATACGATATGCAAGTGATGAAACCTCATATTTGCTGTCGAGCACATTGTTCAAGCGATAGATCATTCATCTCACTCTTCCTTTCCGCTGACCAAAAGCCACACATACTCCATACGTATTGTGAGCGGTTTTTAAATAAAAGAGTTTAACCCACTGCAGACGCTGCTTATGCTCACCCTATATGATTTCAGAGAAGCACAGAAATGCATGTTTTAAGTTAGTATGGTTTTGACTCACTCCCTGCCAACTTTGATCACAATCCGTCTTGAGTTTTCAGAATTCCTGACCACCATGTTCCTATTCTCTTTCTCTCTCTCTTACACTGAAGATATGCAACAAACTTTAAAAAAAAGAAAAAAACAAGACTATGTTTAACCTAGACCCACATGCCCCTCCTCCCAAACCCAGTTACGGTATTGACATCCAGACCATTGCCTTCTTCTCCTCCTCCACCATACAACATAGTCAGGTTTCTTTCGCCACTGTAATTACCAATACACCTCGTGCTCAGACTACATAGAATCTGTGAAACTCAGATCTCCAACGCAAAATTCACTGACCTAACCACCTCCCTGTCAGTCGTCCAAAAAATTTTTTGTTATAGACAGTAGCCCACAACCCATTGCCAAGCCACCTCTCATCCAAATTACATGAGTCCGGTGAAACCCAACTTCAACGCTCAAAATGCGCTCACTCACCTTCTGACAACCTCCCTCAGTCCTCCTCCCTCCTTCTCTTCTTCTCCTCCACACAACATCGTCAGTCTCCTTCCCTCCATCGCTCCACTCGCACTCACGCAACGGGCGAGTAGACGAAAGGTTGCCCTATCAATGAGAGAAGGAAGGGTTAGGTCAGGACTCTCTTCTTTTTATCTCTGAGCCTGCATCTCATACTGTATGAAATTTAGAGGTTCCGCTCATGAAGCGTACGAAGAAAAGACATTCGTTTGTTTTTTAATCACCTTACCCATCTACGAATCATATATTTCTCGTAACATCTCGTATCATGCAGTCAATGCAGCAGTGCAATTGCGGAACGCTCTCCGCTTTTGCCAATTTCGAAACTAGCAGTTACCTCGGGGAAAGTACCTCGGGAAATGCGTTAGCACTTTCCATTCGACACGCTTTCAATGGTAGCCAACCGAACTATAAACTAGAGATCAAAGATCAAAACCCCAGTTCCCTCACCTCGGCAGCGGCAGCCATCCTCGTAGCAGCTCGTCCATCGCCTCGCCCACTCGACGACTCCTGTACGGAATGTCGATTACACTACCGTATACCTCTCCGCATCCCCCCATACGTATCTCTCAATTAAACAGTTTCCGCTTCTCTTCAAGGTTAACTAGGAGCAACTCGGAAAAGAGAGATTCGAAATTCAGCCGTTGAAACAGTGCTTCAGTAGTTCTATACCCTCTTGCCACCTTTCCGCAAAGTCGATCGGTTCGCCAAACGAATGGGAATAATCAAATACCCGCGACCACCTGATAAATATCTAACAAGAAATGAAGTGCAAGTCCTCACTCTATCCATTCCCGACATTATCTCTCTAGTCATAGACAGTGATAGAGCACGCTCAATCGATAGAGTATCACTCACTTCACAGCCACTCCCAGCTAACGCCACTCTCTACATTCCCCACGCTCTCTATTCGGTCCACACTATTCCTCCGACAGGGTGAGAGAGCATGCCCAATCTCTATCACTCACTTGACGGCCACTCCCAGCTTCTTGCCCATCTCGTGCAGCGTCACGAGGCCCGTCTCCTCCTTCTGGCCTGAGAATTCAATTATTAAATTTGTTTATATAAAAATAGATTTACGTTTAGAATAACAAGTTTTCTTTATTGGTTATTTTTCGTCATGCAGATACGATCCATTGGTGAGCCTTCCTTGCAATCGAAATATGTGGAAACTGCGCAACCAAAAGTTGTCGGGTGCATTTGAAACTTCAGTTTAACTATTTCAACGATAATCAAGGATATTTGACCATCTAGTTCCTTTGCAAATCTCTCATCAGTCTAACCTGCGAGATATCACACAATACAAGGAGAGAATTCACTATCGCTTCAAAAATCTCCTCCAAATACATGCTCTCTCGCCTCACTACTCCCCTCCCCAGAGAGCATACAAATCAAAGAGAGTCCTTACCCGCATCAAACACCTGCCAGAGGGGCGCCATCACCAGCTGCTCGAACACCGTCTTCTTCCCCTTCGAGTACGCGTCGGGCTGGAAAGATGGGAGAGATCAAAGATCAAACACGAGATATACGAAATATGATTCACTGTATCGATTTATGGACAGCTTGATTGGTAAAGAAATCAATGGTTCACTTTGCTTAAAGTACCCAGATATTCTGAATTGTTGCAGCGAAAAACGGGAGGAGATCAATTACAATCCGAACTATAGATCGCATTTGAGAACTCCATGGTGCATCGATTTTCCAAGTCACAAAACAGTAAAATATTTTCTCGCCATGAATACCATTGGCATGTTCAATTATCGTAAGCATAACAATTGCAACCCTAGTGGAAATATTTCGAAGGATCACATTTGGGAACTCAAACTTTGGGAAAACCTGTTGCCCCGATCTTCCTAATCGTAAAATCGAAACATGTTTTCTCACTATGAAACATAACAATCTAATGTTTCATGCGAGAGTACAGCGCAAGTTTCATTAGTAATTTTTGAACGACAAAGCCGAGCTCATATTATAAACCAAGCGAGATATCGAATATACAAACTTCTTGTTTCATCAATCTCCCAAGTTAGTGCAGAGATTTATGCATTGAAAACTCAATGTAGAGCATTGAACGATCCATTGTTATTATCAATTATTGCAAACTGCACATTCCAAAGGATCATTGAAAATAATCCTAATATTAAGGATCTTCTTTGGGAGTTCTGTGTTGCCCCGATCTCCCTAGTCAAATAAACATAAATTCCCAATTCTCACCATGATCTTCTTGCCCGAGAGGTAGAAGTCGTCGAAGAGTGCCGCGACCAATCTGAAATTATCTCAGTTTGGGACAATGAGAGTTACGAGAATCAACGATATCCTACGGCCTGAATTGATTTGTAAGGTCAAAAAGCTCCGGAACAATGTTCCCCAGACTTTCACCACTTGCTAATGACACCTGTCAGAGAAAGCTGATCAATACAATCAGACCAGAGGCAAGTTAATAACTATTTTCGGACTAAATACAGATCAACCATTAGCACACACACAAAAATCCCAACTTGAAAACTGCCTGCAGCTTGAATTTCCCCGTGCCAATATGCCACAATCTCCACATACAATTTTACTCTAACAACCAAACTAGCTCGTGACTGTAATATTATTTCGGGCGATCTGAATTCGAGCTTAAAAATCACTCACTCCTCACTGGCAATCTCCAGTTTGGGCGCGTATATCTCGGCAAAATCCAGCAGAGAGAAGGCGAAGCAGTGAGAGGCAGAGGAGAAGAGAACGTTGAGATTGGAAGGAGAAAAGTGCATCTTATCCTCGATCTTAAGTGTTTTAATTAATAATTAATTATCTAATTAGGAATATTAGTTATTAATAGTTTACAAATAATAGCATTTCATCGCTAGCATCGCGGACTGGATCACAACAAGAAATCGGCGAGAGATTATGAAAACCTGCTGTTGCCCAAGCGTGCCATGTTGAAACATTCACGATCTTTTTTTTTCAAGTTAACCTTTCATTACTTTTTAACCAGCAGATCTCTAGGCAGGATTGTAACACAAAGTCATGATATTATCTTAAAAACCTGTTGTTACCCAAACCTACCATGTAAAAAATCTCTATTCACAAGATTTTGCAATTTATAGCTTTTTCGAATCAACCTTTCGTCATACTAAAAAGTAAGTTCCCAATTCCCTTCCAATAAGGGATAAATCTCCCTCTACCGTACCTCCTCGATGCATCCCCACGACTCGTCAGCTACGAGCAGTCCGCGTAGCACCTGTAAGGACGGTTATTATGGGTTACGGTAATTCGGATCTGGAGTACCGTATACTTCAGCTACAGTATACACGAGTGCTCAGCACCAGTAACTTAAAACGGCGCTAGGATAAATTAATTTTGATTTCGCGCAATACAGTATGCTACAGAAATCTTAGATCTGAAATAGGCATCAGTAGGGGGAGCGAGCCTTTATTGCGCATCAAAAGAGAGCTAGGTATAGACCGGCGCGAGCTCTAGTCTCGCCGGGTAAGATACAGGCGAGAGAGGAGAGGGTAAGTGGGCGGAGCCTCGCACTGTCTGACCGCGCCGCTCTCTCTGCATTTGAATTGTAGGCGCGCCCCGCTTTTGAGCCGCCGTGGTATAACTACCATCGATTTGAAGTTCAAATTTTGAACCTTCCTCCTGTTACAGTATCCTGGCCTTTCCTAAACCACTCCACCGTACCACGACAGACAGAAACTCGCAAACCACGAAATCCAACAGCCAATTACAGCATCCACAACAGTAGCCCACCGTATGGTAAGGGATACGGTAGGTATACCTGCTTTCTACTATACGCTACCGTACGTACCTGGGACAAACACGAATTGGCGGCCTCAATGAGATGCTTGATGTGCGTGTACGCCTTGGCCTCGTCCAGCTGCAGCTCCCAGCGAAGACGATCCAACTGCGATAATTATTGTTAAATTACATAAATTAAATTAATCGTTTAAAAAAATGTTGGTCCAAAGCCGAAAAAAAGCATGATGGATCGAACACCAATATCATCTGCGCTTCACGGATCGTTCAAAGCCAGAAGTGCTGCGTTTCAGCAATCGTTCGAAGAATGCTTTTGCAAAAAACACAACTAACTAGTAGCGAGCTTCATAGGTTCCACAAAGCCTGCTACAATTGACACATCCGATAACAATTGGAGAAACTGGTCAAATTCACATTATTCAACACGAGCACCACTGCCTAGCTGTCCAGGGGTTCACCCCTTGAATAAACATCGAGAGACTGACCTTATTCAGGACTAGGACCACTTGCTGTCCGCGGATAACCCCTTTATTTACTACTTCTATGCACCTTAATGTTTCATGTATTCAATGTAGGATGGCAAAGGGGTCGTTAAGTAATATCGACGATCGTACATATCGTACATAAATCATTCATATAAATACTCACCTTATTCAGTACTAGCACCACTTGCTGTCCGTGAGTGAGTGCCCGTCGCAGCACTGCCTCCGTCTGAGAGCACACGCCTTCCACCTGGGAGAAGGATATCGATTAGATAAGATACCGTAATCTATCAGGTTATCGATTAGGTTGAAAGTCATAACACTAATGAGATGTCGATTGGAAGGGGTACTGTATCTCGAATATCGTACCGTAATCCCACATTCAATAATCACACTAATATAAATTAATCAATAATTTGCCCTCATCACATCCGGATCCTTTATAAAAACTACCGTATCCAATCAATCAATCAATAAACTCTTCTCACCACATCCAACAGCAGCAGGGAGATGTCCGCTAGTACGAGTGCGTCCGCCACTTCACCACTGAAAATATTATTATTACTATGAATTCGCGATACGACTATCAGACTGGGTTATCATGACAGGTGTACTGAGACTGAAGCCGCATTCAACCAGGCTAGAACACTACAACAATTTTTTCGATATTTTTTCCACAAACGCCATTCATACAACGACGGAGCGAATCAGTAATGGTGAATGTACTGAGGATGAACCCGCATACACCCACGTATTGTTTGTGACAGCTACAACAGCATTGACTTGGTACTAATTGTAAGCCAACACTACCTATTCCAGACAGATTCACCCTTCTCACTTGACCCATTGTTGCAGCGCAAATTGCACTGGCAGCAGCCCTCTGGTCAAAGGGCTCCCGACTGTTACTGCTAACATTCTACTACCCGTTTTAACCGAGGAAAACACAATTATTATCGTGCGAAGTAATGTTGAATGATTATAGTTACTTCACCCAACCCTACCCGCTTATAGTCTAAACCTAGCCCCATTATCGAGCGATTTGCTCGAAATTTGATCAGATCTGATAGGAATTTGAGCCCTGCATACTAGCACATCAGGAAAAAAGGAAGTGTTATCGCCCACCTGAAGTCGACGTGACCGGGCGAGTCGACGAGGTTGATCAGCAGCGGCGGGTACACGAGCGACGTCGCCGATGCCTGTGAATTAAGTGAAATTATTTATTTAAATTAAATAATAGAGAACAATAATAAAAATGATAATGCAAAAATTTATCAAAATTGCATAGGAACGCATACTTGTGATTATTTTGAATACAATAGCTGGGCAACATCACACAATGCTAGTACACATCCTTTCATCGTGTGCGTGAAACATAAAAGTCCCGACCTTCGCTCACCGTTCTATGTCCCGATATTCCAATTTCTTGTGCTGTTTCCCTATCTATCTACGTGTGCGACTCCAGCCTCGCTTGCCCCCCCCCCCCAAACTCGTCCTTCCAAGCACTTCCCCCTCTTCACCTTCATAGTGATGCTAACTATTTTTTTACCCGGAATCGGAAATAAATATTCCCAGAACCTTCGCCATTTGACTACTATAGGACTCGAGAAGCGCGAAGCCATCAAGAGTCTCTACGTATCAGGTCCATTTTGCATGCCTCGATCATACTGCAGATCTGCGAGCCAACCCGCATCTATCCCATCCGCGCAACACAAATCTCACCCCCCCCCCTGTTTCTCCATCGTTACCGCTACTCCTAAATTGTGTGTTCACTTGCTCAACGGTCCGGGATCTCCGTGCGCTTGCCAATTGCCTTCTATGATATTCGCGCAACTTCAATCTCGCGTGCCCTCAACCCCCCATTTTTTCAGCCTGCCCTTCCTTCCAATCATCCCATTGTTTTCAGCAGTATTAGTGTTCAATTGCCATGATCAGAAATCACCGAGCGCATCTCCACACCTTTCTATCAAATGCGCGCAACCTCAATCTTGCAGGTTCGTCTAACGGAAGTCCTCTACGCCTCCTCCCTCACCTTCATCGTAATTCCTCCTAATCGTTTATCTTAAATACAATGTGTCTGTCCCACTAAAGGCACGCCCTTCAAATAAAATCTAAGAAACGCGCGTGGCCTCAATCTTGCATGTTCCCCATCTACTTCACACCTTCATCGCAATTTCTTTTCTCTATAGTCAGCAAAGAAAGAGTCAGCAGTATCATCTTCAAAGGGCTCTCATCACTTTTAGCATACGAATGAAACTCGGATCTCAACGCTCACTTCACCTTCAGATCTTAATTATTCAAGACGGATTCTCCGTGATATTGCCAATAAACTTTACCGCAGCCACAAATCAGCGAAATGACACATAAATCTCACACTGTCTCCAATCTTTCCCACGCTCTTCTCCGCACATCAACGTCCCCATACCTTCACCGTTATTCCATGTGCATTCAGAATTGCTTTCTATTTCTCACCAAAAATAGTTATAGCGCCAAGCCTACATCAACTGCTAATTACCAAATGCGCGCAGCCTCAAACTCGCAAGTTGCTTTCATACCCTTTCATTACCTTCATCGTATTGCCTCAATTTAGAAATTAATTCTTCTTGAATTATACAACGTCGAATCATCTACGCGCCCTTCCAGATATTGGTTTACCCTATGCGTGAAACTCAGATCTCACTCCTCTTGATCCTCGCTCTCTCGCCTTCATCCTAATTTTCAGCATTTTTTGAGTCGATTACGAATATCCGAGTACCTGAAGAGTATCACCGACGAAGCATCCACTGCTATTTATCAAATCCTAAAAGCAACAACCTCACAGGTTCCTCGCATTCCCCTCCTCTTCTCCCCCCCCCCTCCCACCAACGTCAAAATTTCGTTGTATACGTAGGGGCCACAACGCAGATAGCCAATTTTAAGCAATGGGGCCAAACGTGCGTTCAAACTATCCCTTGTGGTTCTAATATCATCATGCTTTTTTACCGTTTGTCGATATATTTTCTCTGAGGCGCGCTAGAGCCCGAGAAGTACGGCGCAATCCACTGGGGAAGAGGAGGCAAAAGCGAGACGAGAGGGAAGGGGGCGGAGCCTAATTTGCGTGTGTCTCTCTCCCTCCTCCCGCCCTCTCGCTCGCCTCCCCCGCGCTTCTACCAACAAAAAACACAAGCCAGGGGAAATGCTAAAATTATAATTTTTTCTCTAAAAATCCTAACATATTCCATTTAGTCAGTAAATTACTATCCGAACAGCATTTGTTCACTGGAACCTACAAAAACAGCCTCTTCCCTCCCTTTATCCTCAATTTTGACCCACTCAATGATGATGTTCTTATTTCGGATAGAGATCGATCGATAGGCATTGGTAGTAGCTATCCAGATCAACTTCGAGTGAGTGATTTGGTTTAGAATGAGCTGTGTTTTTCTTTCGCGCTTTTTCACGAAATCGTGTCAGAGCAACGTGGGCGGGGCTTGTGGGGCCTATGTATACGTTACCAAATGGAAAGTATCGTCAACCGACACCTCCGCTTCTATCTATCAACTGCGCGCAGCCTCAATTTCGCAGGTTCAAGTCACTTCCTTATCCCCCCCCCCCCGGGCCATCCCTTTCCCTCTCCACCCTCATCGTAATACCATGTGTTTTTGGAATTTTTGTTGTATAAGAAAACCCGGTATCGAAAGCACCGCCAACCGTACCTCCACTTCTATCCATTAAATGCGCGCAGCCTCAATATCGCAGGTTCATATCATCCGCCCTATTTCCTCCCCACATATCGTCTCTTCATTCGTCGTGTTCTCTCACCAGTCACAATATCAAGTGATCATTCAAGTGAAGAGTCAGATTCTTCACCACCTCCCCCTCTCACCTTCATCGTAATTCCCTAATGGTCAAATTTCGTACGGTACGTCTTGCTAGCAATCCCCATATCAGTGCGTTCGCCTAAGAATCGCACAATACCCGAGTTTTTCGGTACAGCAAAAAATGACCGTATGGGTTTTCGCTATTTTATGGGAGGTCTAGGTGCCCTGCATCGATTTCTGTTATTGAGATGTTATTAATTGCCTAATTTGCATAATTACATGATCTCAAATTTTGACTACTTTTTCACTTTTACGGTTGTTACTCAGCGGAGAGATGTCCGATCTTCACAAAAATTGGACTCTAGACTAATTTTGAGGTGCTGAATCCGTGTATGTACTTGGTTTACGCAAATTCGAACATTGAATTTTTCACAAAAATTTCAATTCAAGATTTCTCGAAAACAAGGCCGAACACCTCTCTAATTTTTTGATATGTTGTGTCTCATGATGATATCTATGCAATGTATTTTTTTCAGATTTTTAAAAGGGTGTACGCAGACGTTATAATCAAAGGTAGTTATTGCATAATCGACGGAAACTCGTCATTCTGCACCGCGCACCCCTCCCTCGCAGCGTGGAATGATGAGGAATGAAACGATTATCATAAAATAAATTCAATTATTGATCGCCTAGGTCTCATTCCGCTCTGCGAGGGAGGAGTGCGCGGTGCAGAATGATGAGTTTCCGTCGATTATGCAATAGCTACTTTTGATTATAACGTCTGCGTACACCCTTGTAAAAATCTGAAAAAAATAAATTGCATTGATATCATCATGAGACACAACATATCAAAAAATTAGAGAGGTGTTCGGCCTTGTTTTCGAGAAATCTTGAGTTGAAATTTTTGTGAAAAATTCAATGCTCGAATTTGCATAAACCAAGTAAATACACGGATTCAGCACCTCAAAATTAGTCTAGAGTCCAATTTTTGTGAAGATCGGATATCTCTCCGCTGAGTAACAACCGTAAAAGTGAAAAAGTAGTTAAACATTGGGATCATGTAATTATGCAAATTAGCAAATTAAGAACATCTCATTAACAGAAATCGATGCAGGGCACCTAGACCTCCCATAAAATAGCGAAAACCCATACGGTCATTTTTTGCTGTACCGAAAAACTCGGGTATTGTGCGATTCTTAGGCGAACGCACTGATATGGGGATTGCTAGCAAGACTTTTTTTTTCATTTCGCAGGTTCCTTTCATTCCCCTAGTCTACTATCTCACCTTCATCGTAATTCCTCTCTCCTGCTCGTCCGCTCTGCTGTCCAGCAGCCGCATCTTCCCCGCCTGTCGGGCTGCAAATTTGATATTTCAATAAAAACAATAATAACAGCAATACCCCCTCAACAGCCACACCATTCCCTTCTACCCTAATCCCATCTCTCCTACCCTACCGTACTCCATGGTAGGTCTCCCCCCCCCCTCTCCCCCTTCTCGCTTTTACATCTGCCATGTGGCATTGCTTCCCCTGGCACCCCTCCCTTCTCCTTCCCTCTCCCTCCCCCTCCTCCTTCTCCCTCTCCCTCTCCCTAATCGCGTGCCCGGCTGTCTGTCTCTCTCCCCATACCCCTCCCCCTCCCTCCTCTATTTCCACCGGTCGATAAGAGACGCGGCGAGGGGCGGAAGGGTGGAGGGTAGGGAGTAGGGGAGTAGGCACAAGGGGGAAAGAGCATTCGCCCAGTGTACTACCCCCTCGCTGCCTGTCTGCCCGCCTCACCCCATACCCTCGCTCTAAACCCCCGCCGCACCTCCATCCCCCTTCCTCGCTCGGCTTGACCTACCATCCCTTTTCATTTTCTCCAATTTCTCTTCACTTCTTTAGCATACTTGCACCAAAATGGCCAACCGGCATGCCCTACCATTCCTTCGTATTATTCTTCAATTTTTTTCATTTTTCTTCAATTTCTCTTCACTTTTGCAGAATTCTTCGCACCAAAATGGTCAAAGAAGAGGCCATCATCAAGGAGGAACCTCTCGACGAGGACGATGAGATCACGTTCAAAGACCTCGAAGACCGAACGGAACCCGCGGCGCCTCCATCCCAGAGGTATGTGCTCTTTTCGTGCCCTACACTTCCTCTTCAACCCCTCTTCATTTCGCCTTATCTCTGGCCCAGCACAATAATTTATTGCGTGGCAGCTGTCGGGAAATGAGTAGATCATACTTGGCACAGCTCGGTTACATTCGCTATCTATGTCCTCTTCATTCCACCCCATTTCTCGGCTACCAGAGCCGTAACACAATGGGCGGACTTAGAATGGCCATTTGTCACGAATCCAACTCTCGGGCCCCCAATTGTAGCTGGCAGCCGGGGCAATACCCGACTGCCCCGGTTCGCCTTCCTCTAATCTCTCGTTCCCTTCCATCCCCCCCTCCCCACTTTCCTCCTCCCTCTCTCCCACTGCACCATGCCAGCCAGCCAGCAAACACACGCTCTCGTTCGTCTCTCACTCCACTTGTTGCACTTTTATGTGAGGGAGGGAGGAAACGAAAGAGCACGGGCGTGTACCACGGGGGCTATTGGCAAAGTGCCAGCCTCCAAATGCTCTCGCGTTTATCTGTCTTGCTAGTCATAAATTATTTCCTGTAGCTGTCAGACTCACAAGCAATGACCAAATAGAAGCTAACAGGTTGAATTGCATCATGATACTCTTACTAATATGGAGTTCCTCAGAAGAGTAAAACTCAAACGTTCTTTCGGGAACGCTTCAAGTATATCACGAATAACACGGTGTTCTGAACACTAGTAAAGAAATCAAATTCAGTTCCAGAGAGAAGCAATGCACAATCTGCCATAAGTGCTTCTCGTCTACTTCATCAGCCAATCGCCATCTACGAACGATACATCAGATCGACACAACCATGGTGAGTGCTTTCGTATTTTAGCCGCTCACTTTTTTTCCGAGTAGGATTGCTTGCTCACGTTAGATTGAAAAGTTAGCTGGAAATGGTTGATGTTGTGTCCGTAAGTACCCCGTATAACAATGTTTCACTGAATCCATAACAACCCGATCTGTGTGCTCGCAACGATTTGTCCGTGGATTCCGTAAATAGTCTGATTCTAATACAGAAATCTACAGGGAAATGCTGGCTACATCATCGACAAGGAGGAGGGCGATGTTCCTGCCATCCCAGTCCCTCCTCGGATCCTCGTGAAGGAAACCCCTGTCCGGGAGGACGCACGGTGAGCATTTTCATAGATTGCATACCCTTTCTTCTTGTGATTCACTCGCTACTCAAGAGTTTGGCCCACTCTGCATATATCAATAACTCGAATTTACTCTACATAAAAACAGCACAACCTTCTCGCACTACCAGATGCAATAGCTGCTCATACTCCGCAGAGCACCTGCCCCTCCCCTTCAATTAATCTAGCCTTCTCTTCCATGCGGTCATAGAATCATCCATTATTTCCAAATTATAGCCCGTCTGGCCCGAAGGTCTGCGACCTCTGCCAGAAGTCGTTCAGCACCGGGTCGACGCTCAATCGACACCTTCGCAACGTGCACGGAGTGGACACCTCCGTCAAGGTCAGCTAGGCATGTCATTGCCTCCCCATTACACACGCTGTTTTGTCGCTTAGAATGGGCGATAGGGACTGCGACACTGTGAGATGGACAAGCTAGCCTAACCTTTAACAAAACCAACAGTTCCGTATACATCTGCATGCGAGCACGGGTTCGGAACAGAGCCAATCAATCTTCACAAAAGTAGGGGCTGTCATGCACAAGGTCAGCCAGCGAGCCATTCATTTCTCGAGATGGAACGAGTGGCAGAAAAATGTGTCTAGCGACTACGTTTGCAGAGGGTTCCACTGTGCAAAATGATCGGGACCGAAACAATCAATGCGTCCGTTATCTGATCGTATCGTAGCAAAATCTTGGTTGCGGGAAAGATAATAGATAACCTGCTATTGGAGGACTAATTAGAGAGACTTCATGAATAAATTCTCCGATTCCAGCCTGACACCTCATCTTCCTCCGCGGTTCTTCCCACTGGCACACTCGATTCCTCTCTCACTTCCCTCATCCTCGCCTTCCTTCCTCAACCCCTCGAGATCGCCGTCGACCCGAAAGAAGCTGGCGGGGGTGAAACTTCGACCAGGGTGAGTTATGTTTCGGACAGTGTTTAACTCTTCGAGAATTCCATTCGTTCGATAATTCCTCGTCAATAAGGGTCCTGCCTTATTATGCACCCAACTGAGTTAATCAATGGCAAATTCTCGGTGATTCCATATTAGAAGGCACTTGATATGGTTCTTAAAGGTGTGAATGGTGAATTGGGTAAATTGAGAGACCAGGATGAGTTAGGTTTCGCCCGATACTCAAGTCTCTTACAGCAGCGGTTCATTTGATTACACTACCAGTCGCACACAAAATATCTTCATTTGCAGGAAGACGACGCCAGCCAAGACTCTCCTGCCTTGCCTTCCGCTTCCAACGGCGACGTACGTCCAGAGGATGATTCGTCCGATAAGTGAGTGCCACATTTAGTTTGATCTTTGATCTCTGCTCCCTTCAGTGACCGTCCCTACGACGAGTGTCTCGAGATTCGCTGTGATCTGTGCGGGAAGGCATTCAGTCATCCGTCCACTCTCAATCGCCATCTACGGGAGATTCACAAGCAGGCGACCACTAGGGTGAGTTGTGTTTCACTTGTAATTCATATCTCTGTCGGTGACGGGGTATTTGATGCGAGAGCGATTTTGTCACCCATCACAATTGATACAGTACCTGCCCTACATACACTTAACATTAACACCCTTCCCGCATGATAATGATAAAGATTCTGATTGTACATAAACCATCGACCATCCAATCCATAACTACCGTAACCCATACCGCATCCCCATTCCAGAAAGAGCAAGCGATGAAGCCCACTGCGTGTTCCGTGTGCGGGGAGATCCTTCGCTCGCAATCACTCGCGTTGCGGCATCGGAGGTACGATATTCCACCTCGACTATCAATCAATCGCTACCGAAGACACCTTCTTCTACCGTAATCTCCACTTCTCAGGGAAGTTCACGGGAGCGCGACTGCCATCTCTCGACTGGGCACGCAGTGCTCCATGCCGGGATGCGATTGGGCTGGTCAGTAACTAATTCTTTCGAAGCCCAAGCATTCTCGTGCAAGCTTCCTTGTCGGAATAACGACATTGATGTGTTTCGGATCGTAGGCATCGAATCTCTAACCTTTTCTCAATTCCCAGGTCAAACGCATCGTGACCTCGTCACGCACGCTCAAGCGGAGCACGCGACTCCTTCCGCGCCCTTCGAATGGCAGAGCGAATCGTTTGATACCAAGGTAAGTCTCCTCTTCGTGGCCTACTGCTAGGCTACGATAGCACTGAATTCTAGTTGTTCTTTTTTCCTATCATACGATGAGCAATGTTGAGCAGACAGAATTCCTTTCTAACTTTATTCTCTTAGGACCACTTCGAGCGATGGCTGGAAGAGCTACGCAAGCAAGGAGTGCAGTGGTACTCCCGCTCGAGCAAGACTGTCGGTAAGCGAAATATTCTTTTGATATTGTTTGTTCTACAAAGACAGTGCTCAAAGCGATTACTAGAATTTTCACAATCTGAAACCTGTTATGGTATGAGCGAAACACAAGCGTTGCTCCAACATTCGAATGGCTCACAATCAGTCACTATAAAGCAGTTATAATCGTTTTCGACAAGATGAAAGGAGCACTGACGTCTATACATTCATTGACCTATTACGAACTGATGAAACACGAAATCAACTCAAACCAGTCCATTTATTTTTTTACCCACAGAGAGAATTCCAATTACTGAATTCCGAATCTATCTCATTCCTATTACAGACGGCGTGAAGCAAGAGTATCGCTACTGCCATCGCGAGATCGGCGGACGGGGAAAGAAAGAGGAGACGAGAAGGTCTCATTGTACTAGCTACATCAAGGTAGAATACAGATAGGAGCGCTTGGAGCATTCCATAAAAATTGTGTTGGCAAACCAAGGACGCGAAAATCAACTGCAATCCCGACCGCGCCCTCATACAAAGCAGCTGAAACACAACTCCGCACGATTCATTTCCCTCCGATCCCCCAATTCAATAGTTATGAACTCCTTAGACAAACTCCTCACAACTTATCTTGTTCCTTCCAGCAATTACTGCACGCATAGAAAAAGTTCCGAACCATCTAGAAGCCTATTTCTCAGAAACATAGTGTTAGAGGGGACGACAATAACAAATCAACTGACAATCTCAGCCCCGGTGTATTGAACACTGTATGAAACTCAATTCGTATTTCAAAAATGCACTAGAATTCACAGACTCATGAAAAGTAGTGATAGAAAAGACAGACCGAAGCTGAATCAAATGCAACCCCAACTCAGGGATATTACAAAATGTATGAAACACAACACTGCACACTCACTAAATCCGGGATATCCTCCTGTATCTATTTTCCCGCTTATCACTGATCAATCCCCATTCAGCTCCTTCTTCACGACGATTCCTCCGTCTCGGCTGAGTTCTGTCTCGACCATCTCGGACACGTCGATGGCTACGCGCAATCAGAGAGGGAACTACTGGGAGATGAGATGGATGAGGATGAGGAGGTGGAAGGAAGGAGTGAGGGAGATGAGGACATTGTGAGCCATACAATCTTTGAGAAACTACTACTAGCACTTGCCGGAACCATGTTACAAGCGATGTAAAAAGCATGAATTGAGCAGGGCACAATAATTAAATGAAGACCATCATGCTCAAGCAATCACGCACTTTCGTAGCAGAGAGAAACCGTAAACTCCTTCGTTACATAGACCAATGAAAAGTGTGGAACATTATCGATCACGATCTTCAATATCCAGCACGACATCGACGCCAACGATGACTCTCTCGACGATGACGTCGCCGGACCTTCCAATGGCACTCGCAATCGGGCTAGTCGCATGCCGCAGCTTGATTCCGAGCTAACGCTCTCTTCGTTGAGGTACGGTAATCTAGTTCTATTATATATTCTATTCTTCGTCCATTAGATCCTCCCTCAAATTACAAGTAATATGGTATGAGCGGAACCCGAATGATACAGCTACACTCATTTCCCGTTTCCTTTAAAACTATTATAGAAGTCAAAACCCTCAACGATTGATCACATCCCCAATACCACTCTTACCACTGCAACTCGAAACCCCACTTTCGCTGCCTCATTCAAATCCATTATCTCCACCATAACCTTTCCAGCACATCCCGCTCCCGTCTCTGCCCTTCGTGCGGGAAGGAATTCAGCTGCGGGTCGACGCTGTATCGCCATCTTCGAGAGGTCCACAAGGAGGACCATCCAAAGGTACGGTAGGATTAAGATATTTCCAGAATTATCAGGCGCATACACACTTCAGACAATGTTTTTTTTCTCACAATTCCACAATCTCCATGCTACAGTATTCTCTCAATACCGTATCCATTCCAGTGCGAGACCCTGGCCATTCGTACTCCATGCTCAGTCTGCGGGGAGATCTTCCCTTCTGGTTCCCAGATGCGAGCCCATCGCTCGACTGCTCATCCCGGGTCGATCGGGCACCGAATGAACTGCCCCATTGACGGGTGCGAGTGGAATGGTCAGTGAGCGATTCTTCATTAAGGAACTGCACAAATTAGATGAGAAATTGAGTGCCACTGCCGTGCACTAGAAACACTTTTCCAGCTGACTTTGGAAGTTCTATTTGTGATTGCTAAACCCGAGTATTATCGACTGCACATATTTCTTTGCTCCTTTCACTAGTACGTGAAACACGAATCAACCCTTCCAATTCCCTAGCTTTATTACAGAACGGCGCTCCAATTCTCTTTAATTCAGGTTCAACCCATCGCGATCTGATCAAGCACGCCCATTCCCTTCACTCGACAGCCTCCTCTCCCTTCCTCTGGCAGACCCGCACCTTCCCTTCTCAGACTGAGTTCAATGAGTGGTTGGAGGAGGAGAGGAAGAGGGGCGTACACTTCTACATTAGGAGAAGCGAGAAGCGACGTTAGTTATTGATGAATTATTTCTTTGATATTTTTAGCAACGCAGATCAGAAGAATCACATTAACTGCTTCCCATTTGCTTACCATGGTCCCTTGAAACACCACTCTTCCTTGCAACTGAAACTATTCTGTTTCGAATTTATGCGCAATTGTTTTAACGGCAGGATTAGAATCATATTATTTACGGCTGATCTCGTAGTCCCCTTCATTGCTACATGAAACATCAAAGTACTGCGAGGAACAGCCCACATTTTAGGTTCGCTCAAGGTCGAAAATCGCTGCTGTTACTTCGAGGAGAATCGCGCGCGCGGCGTCGCATCACCGACCAGGTACATATCAATTTTAGCAGTGATAAGACCAATTCATCTGTAAAATCATCACCGTTCAACAAGCACACTACTAGAGACAGATGCCTAACAAGATGATCCTGTCCCAGATCTTAATTAATCTCAATTCTCAGACAGCGCAACAAGTTCTCCCGTAAGAGTGTATGCTCGTGCACTTGCTACCTCACCCTCACCATCCACGATGACGGCAGTATAGCGGCAGGGTGAGATTATGCATTATGAGACCTGTCTCAGGGGACTCCTCCCTCCCCGTTCAAGTTCCACTCACATCCCAAATCTTGGTCAAATACCAATGAAACCAATGCGTCTCCGTGGTTGATCGCGAAAAAAAAAATCGGCTATTCGATGGTAGTACCTGCTGAACCACGCTGATCCTTGTGGGATTCATGATTCGCTATGGTTCCTAAACTTAGAAAGAAAGCAATGTACGAATCTGTTTCTCACATCAAAATAATTTTTGAAGTGCGATCCCACCAAATCCTCGTTTCACCAAATCCCTATCACATCACGCATATCACACTTTCTAATACGAAGAACATTCCGTTGCTTACAACCTAATCCCTCTCTCCAGTTTCTGCCTCGACCACCTCGGTCACACGGTTGACCTCGACGCTCGTCCCTTCCGAGTCGGTTCGTCGAGGGATGGAAGGGATGACGATGAGGACGAGGAGGAGGATGAAGACGTCGACGAGGAACCAATCGAGGAGTATGCCAATGTCAGTTAGCAAAGATCAAAGATCATGGATCAACTGTCCATTTAGGATCAGCCCACTACAAATGGGGACGTTCGTCAACCAGCAACTGCTCAAGATCTACGGCGATTCCAAGAGGTACAGTCAATAAATGGATGAGGTGATCAATAAATCAATAACTCAGGCGCTCGCCCCGATCCTGGCCCTCTCTGCTCGGCTACGGTACTCGCACGAGGTCAATCGATTAACGGCCTATTTGGAGGACGCGTTTGTGGCTACTGGCCTGGATACGGGTGACAGGGCAAGCGTCGTTGCTGGAGGAATCAAGAGACCTATTGAGCAGAAGTCAATGGTGAGATACGTAATCTCAAAAATGTCAGAACGAGCAATCCGTTGAATCAAAGCACGTGTTATTGAAGAAAAAAAAGAGAACCCTATTCAAGCCGTAATTTGACGCAATTCCATTGCAGATGAACGGAACCAAACGCGTGAAGAGAGAGGATGAGTGATCGAGAGTACCAAAGGATAGGAATCTATATCGCCGATTGCATCATCACATTGTAATTTGCGCCCAGTACAACTGGGCGGTTATTAAATTTGTTACCATAGAAGATTATACTAGAAAGGAATAAAATGTGAGCAAACAAACGCTGGACCTATCGCTAGTATTGTCAATAGATAGCGATTCTGAGAAAAACAAAAAGAATGGCCAAAAATATTACAAAATTCGTCAATCAGGAAAATGAGGATAATGAAGAGTTGGGAATGGGAAGAGAGAGTTATCGAGACTCTGTTCTCAACTCGTCAATTATCAGCACGTGAAACACAAATTAAATCATGAAGCTTTCCAATTCAATTAATATTTTGAGCAATTTTATAGAAAAGTATCGCAAGCAATATCATGCACGGTTCCCAGGTTCAACTAACGATTCACTAGCCCATGTACAACTGAAAGAACTCTTCGCCAACAAAGTATCAGGATTACTACATCGCACCTTTTTTTTTAAAACGCGTTCTCCGTAAGAACGCAAGTAGGGTGGTACAGTTTTTTCAAAGCAGTCACCAGGGGCTCAAACTTCACAAACATAACCCCTTGGGATGGAATTTAAGATTTTTGAACTTTGATCTTAAAAATTTTGATCTTTGATCTTTGATCTTTCGAAAAATAAATTTCGGATAAACCTATCATGTGATAGCTCATTCGAAAGAGCATAAAAAGATATGTAAAATCCCCAAAGGATTTTAAATTTCTTCAACTTTGACCCAAGTTATGACACAAAATGTGACAATTTTCGTCCATTTCGACGAAAATCGATTTGGCTACCCATGAAGCAATGACGGCCACATTCCTATTTTTGGATATATTATGTATTTTTTATTAGAAAAAAATATGGGAAGCTTTTCGGGGGGCATTTCTTGTGCCGTCATTCCGAAATTTTCATCCGACGGTGGCCAACCACGTGATTTTTCTCGTAAGAGCCCATACCGATAGGGAGCAGAATGTTTGGCAAACACTTTTTTCAGACCTGAAATGATGTTTATAACATATTTTGAACCATTTTATGATTTTTTATTAACTTTTTAATCTCAATTTTGAGTATTCTTCATCTCGACTTTTTTTCACATAAGGGTCCCCCTTATATAAAAATTCATGTTTAGGGTTGTGTCAAAAAGGGACTCTGATCGAATAAAAAATTTATTAGGGTGTACCAAAATAAGTTTTATGTTAGTTTTACCGCAATCTGACGTAGTATTATGACCAAATCCGACATGACTCCTGACATGAATTTTTATATAAGGGGGGACCCTTATGTGAAAAAAGTCGAGATGAAGAATACTCACAATTGAGGTTAAAAAGTTGATAAAATATCGTCAAATGGTTCAAAATAAATAATAAGCATCATTTCAGGTCCGAAAAAAGTGTTTGCCAAATATTCTGTCCCCTTTCGGAATGGGCCCTAACGAGAAAAATCACGTGGTTGGCCACCGTCGGATGAAAATTTCGGCATGACGGCACAAGAAATGTCCCCCGGAAAGCTTCCCATATTTTTTTCTAATAAAAAATACATAATATATCCAAAAATAGGAATGTGGCCGTCATTGCTTCATGGGTAGCCAAATCGATTTTCGTCGAAATGGACGAAAGTTTTCACATTTTGAGTCATAACTTGGGTCAAAATTGAAGAAATTTAAAATCCTTTGGGTATTTTACATATCTTTTTATGCTCTTTCGAATGAGCTATCACATGATAGGTATATCTGAAATTTATTTTTCGAAAGATCAAAGATCAAAAATCAAAATTTTTGGGATCAAAGTTCAAAAATCGTAAATTCCATCCCAAGGGGTTATGTTTGTGAAGTTTGAGCCGAAAATGAAAATTTTTCTAAAACTGTACCACCTCAAGCCCAAATTACTGCGTTCTTATGGAGAGCGCGTTTTAAAACGCGTTCTCCATAAGAACGAAGGTGGGATGGCACAACTCCGTCAAAATGATCGCCCCGCACTCAAACTTCACCAACATGATCCCTAGGGACGATATTTACGATTTTTGAACTTTGATCCCAAAAATGTTGATCTTTGATCTTTGAAAAAAATTTCAAGTAACCCTATCATGTTATAGCTCATTCGAAAGAGCATAAAAAGTTATGTTGTTTCCCAAAATTTTGTGCATTTTTGTTAATCCATATTCGAGAAACATGAAGAAACGTCGAATTTCAAGGGGTTTTCGCTAAACTTTGGGGTAGCAGCTCTAGTCAAAGTCATTTCTGGTTTCTGGATTCAACATATCTTTTGTATTTCGGTATGTGTAACAACTTTTTGTGGTCGACAAGAGGATCATTCAGTGCCGAAGAATCGAAAAGTTGGGTTGATTGTGCCATACTTGCTCAATTTTCACGATTCTGCCTGTCATGATTCTAGTCGGAAACGTAAATAGGCAGTTATTTCTACCCCAAATAATGTTTTTTCGTCATTTTCAACCATTTTGAGATTTTTCGTCAACATTTTGACCATATCTGCGGACTTGACTTACCTCGACTTTTTTCACATAAGGGTCCCCCCTTATGTGAAAAAAATCGGTTTGGGCACATGTCAGAATCGACCACAATAACCTGTTGGATTGCACTTAAACTAACATAAATTCAATTTTTGGTCACCCAAAAAAACTTTTTATCGTGTTCGAGGTCCCATTTTGGCATGGCCGCAAAACTGATTTTTCACATAAGGGGGGACCCTTATGTGAAAAAAGTCGAGGTAAGTCAAGTCCGCAGATATGGTCAAAATGTTGACGAAAAATCTCAAAATGGTTGAAAATGACGAAAAAACATTATTTTGGGTATAAACAGCTGCCTATTAAAGTTTTCGACTAGAATCATGACAGGCAGAATCGTGAAAATTGAGCAAGTATGCCACCTTCAAACCAACTTTTCGATTCTTCGGCACTGAATGATCCTCTTGTCGACCACAAAAAGTTGTTACACATACCGAAATACAAAACATAACTTTTTATGCTCTTTCGAATGAGCTATAACATGATTGAGTTACTTGAAATTTTTTTCAAAGATCAAAGATCAACATTTTTGGGATCAAAGTTCAAAAATCGTAAATATCGTCCCTAGGGATCATGTTGGTGAAGTTTGAGTGCGGGGCGATCATTTTGACGGAGTTGTGCCACTATCACCCCCTTTCCCTGCGTTCTAACAGAGAGTGCGTTTTAAATAGACAAGAAGAATGGTCTAAAAAAAGTATAGGTCACAATGCATTAGTGGACAGCAACGAATCAACCCAAGTCCATACAGACAACCCATTATCATTTTCTAATCGTCCAACTAGCTTATGTTAGAAATGACGCATTATTGAAACATTTCGTAAACCCAATAAAACCGGAAACTTACTGCCCACAGTCCAATTCCCAAGACATTATATGCAGACAACGCGTTTTCAAGCGCTTTCCTACTATAACTACCAAAGTTTAAACAAGAAAAAACTAACTGCTCACAATGCCATTACTGGCCAGCAATGAGTCCGCGAACGTCGTCTTCCCGTGGTCGACGTGCGCGATGAGCGAGACGTTCCGCGTCGTCCGAGGAGCCGCCTGATATTTTATTTATTTATTTTAATAACTATTTCCGTGAATTAAGAACAATTATTCGCTAGCACGCTGCTTCTTAGTTTCACCTAGCCTGTATACTACCCACCTACATGCTTACGACGATCATGCGTCATATCCCGACTTACAATAAGACATCTAATTCTACCGTACCTAGCCGGCGGCGATTACAGTAAGATTCAATTATCGATTGATATCCAGTAAATCACTCACCGATGCGATAGCCTCGACAACTTCTTTTGTCGACATCTGCAATCGATTCTTCACTCCCTACCGTATATTTTCTACCGTATTCTTCTTCACAAACAATAACAATTAGAATTAATCATCGTATTCAATCCCTCTTCATTTCCCTCCCTTCCCTTCAGATATCATGTGTACCGATTCCAATACGATCTACTCCATTTCAACTGTTCTTTCTTGCACGTTACTATTTATTATCGATCGACATAAAGAGTAATCATGAACTAGCGAAGAAGCGGAGAATATGGGAAATCCGATGCATACCGTAACGTTACAAGCTTGATGGGTAGGGGGTGTGCAATACAATTAGGATGCGATCGAAATTTGAGCCTCGGAAGAGAAAATCACAGAACAAGCCGACACATTTGCGTCAAAACTCCGAAGTTCAAACTACACAGCATCTAGAGAGGGGATGAGAATACTCGCGATTGGACCTCACACGAAGCAAAATCCAATTCTGAGAATCCTGGGAATAACCCGTGGTTTCAATGCCTTCGGGGGAAGAGAAATGAGAATTTGCGACAGAGTGGGGATACGGTAATTGGCTGTCTATGACTACGCAATGAGTGGCTAGTATCGATTGGAAGTGTATCATCAGAACAGTGGGTGGGTAGATCAAAGGAGGAGGGAGATTACAGATTGAGAGAGTGGGAGAGAGTGAGGGTATGAACAAGCTATAAAGTGAAGAAATACACACAATGCCCGTAGTTCGACGTGTAATGCAAGCAAATTGGGTGGTTTGTTGATTATAGGGACTACTAGCTTTGATCGATAAAAGCGATAGTATAAAGTGATGGGATGATGGGGGATGGGGGTACGGTAAGAGTGGGTGTAACTGGGTACTGTAGCCCGTTCTACGACTATCAACTATACAACACACAACTAGCGACTTATGGATGCCATGTTCCTCACCGTCAAATGGGAAAACAGGAAAAAGGGTTGCCTAGCCAACCCCTATACGGTAGGTGAAACATCAGTCAACCTAACAAGTCATCGAGTATCGATTGATAGGGTACGGTAGGAGCAGGAGATATGTGATGGGTTTGCGGTAGTACGGGGTGGGTACAGTATACACGAAGGAGCACGCTACAAAGTACAGTATTTCAAAGGTAATAAAGAATATACAAATTTGATGCAAAACGGAAGAAAACTCGCTGCCTAGGATAAAATGCTGAATGGGGACAAAATAGTGCAAACTCGAAATGGGAAAGAGGGTGGGAAAAGCACAATATATATCAAGTCCCTGATAAGTGATTGATCGGATGATTACGGTAGTGGCACACTCAATCCAAATGAGAAATTGGGGGATAAATAAATCGGGTAGTGATCTCAGATAAGGGGAAATATTAGACTGAGTGGTTGGTGCGAGTAGAAATGATAGGGGGCAGTGTGGGAATAATAATCAATCAATAATCAATAAACGGCTAGACAATAGATTACGGTAATAAGCACACTTGACGATTCAATGCAAAACTCTGCGACAATCCCATGGGAAGCAACGATAATCGTAGTATTGAAGGAGGGGCTGAGGTATATCTAAAGCTGTTTGAGATGATGATGCGAGAGAGGGAAGGGAGGGGAAATATGGTAGGCCAGAGGTCAGGGGAGGGAGGGTTTAGGCTGAGGTCCGGGAAACATGGAGCAAACGTGAAACTGAGATGTGTCGGGAGGGACTGAGACGGGGCGAGGGAACAACCAAAATTCAACGATAACAAGCGCGATGTGCGAAAGTGGAGGGAAGGGTGAGGGTAGAGAAAGAGAGGAAAGCGCGGGAGGGGGAGGGAAAACGATTACTCAACGATGGGTAAGAAACGGATTGCGCAATGTTGCAGAATCGACAAATCAACGATGAAATTTACGAAATAAAAATGGGAGACAAAAAAACTAACGAGAGAGAGATATACACGACGAGTATATTGCAAACGACGACTAAGAATAATGGGAGGTCCTATGGTACAATAAGCTGAAACAATGGTCTCACTCCCTCTACCTTTCATTTTCTACGCAAGACAGCATTGGAAAGTGAGAGAGAGAGAGAGAGAGACTCAGGCCATTGCTCAAATCGGGTGGCTACTGGGTGATCAGCTATCTGCCGACAGCAGGGGATCTCGCTCCGTGTCTACCACCGTATCCTTGGGTGTCGGGGATACGGTAGCGGGATCGGTGATGGAGGCGGGGGATCCGTTGGAGGTGGGCGGAGTCTGCTTCGGAGGCGACATCGTCGATGAGGGTGCTGCTGCTGCAGCGTCGTCCTCGGGCTCGGGGTTCTGGTGCACCTCCACCTTCTGAAAGAAAAATAGTGAGATGTTAGATTATATTTTTGTGAGGACCGGACTTTTCTACAATATCATCTTCCCCGTCAGCAACATACATTCATGATCTGGTTGCAACCGAGAACCTCCTTGCTTCAAATATGCCACAATCCCATTAATGACATATATTTTAGATGGCACAAGTTACCCCGGATGCCGGACTCAAATGGCTCTTCATCTAATACCCTAGCTCACATCACTAACACCGATCTAACCTGCTGCACGGTCGTGGATGCTGCAGCACTTGCAGAAGCAGTGGGGAGTGCCTCGTGGGAGATGATGGCATCTCCTCCACCCGACGTCGCGTCCACCACCGTCTCGTCCGTCACTTGCGAGTCTGCAATTTTGAAAACTAATAAAAATTAAGTAAATAATTATTTAAATTTCAACAGCATTCTTAAATAGGCAGCGTGGTTTGCAGCATATTCCCGAAATGTAGAAGCCCCAACAGGTAGTTGACAGGGCAGAGATGCGTTTCAGGGATATACGATAGGAAGGAATGCGCACGATCAGGCAATTATCGTGAAACACGATCGCTAGGAACTTCCAAAAATTCAAAGAACCAAAACATCTAATGGTGGCTTCATAAACATGCTTGGCCATCCTAAGTTTCACGAACAAACTATAGGAAGGTCATACAATCTAATAGTAATAAAGGTATCTGTTCCTCTTTACAAACAAAGCAATAATCCCGGTCTTCCTCAGTATCGACCGCTCTGGGCTCACTGCCGTATGTCGCAAGCCCCTCCAACTACATGTTTTACGTTCAACCAAACTCCTGCTACCGTACCCCACCCCCTTCACTCACCCGCTTCCTCCTCCTCTCGCTCCTCTCCTCCTCCTGCCCCTGCTCCCTCCCTCCTCTCTCCACTCGGTCGTCCCTCATAACCGGGAATCATCTGGCGCAGCTTGTCCACGTGTTCGTACATTTTGATCACCCGGTCCTCCACATCCTTCTGTAATTTAAATATGAATAATTATTTAATCAAAACAATTAGAAAACGACTACTTATTAACGAAAAATTAAGAATTGAGTGATATGAGATGTTGGAGAGGCGTCGAACCACCAAGTGGTCGTCAATTCACCACTTCTCCGATATTGCTAATAAATAGCAAATAATTGTATTTTGTTTGAAGCGCCGAAAGACTACATATCATCCAGAGGCATGGGCGATCAAACATATGATTAGTATGAAACTCGCAATTACCATGAAACCCAACAGTTGTTCGCCTAACTGTAACACGAATAAAATAGATCCTTATTTCTAGAATATCAAAACATCAACATAAAATAGATCCTTATTTCTAGAATATCAAAACATCAACAACAAATAGTATTGCTGGAGGATCATTCAATTGTCCTTTAAAACTGCGTTAACAAAAGTGCGATAGAGAAGTGTTTCAATTTTTAGACCAAACATGAATCGCATTCAATTAGGTCGACAGAGAATTTCCTTCTATCATATCTTCCTGGTGCACCGAACCACCACGACACAATAATAATTGAAGATCTAACAATACAATGAGTTTTTCACCACATTTTAGACCATTTATTAATGAATTTTCGACTGACCGCCTGTTCGAATCCGTGCAGCGTGAAGGCCGCATTCAACGACCACACCGTCGTCGTGAGCGTGAGCGCGCGCGCCTCCACCACCCTGAAATATTCACTTTTATTAATATTATTATTTAACTAAATTTGGTAGATATTTTAGCGAACTCATTAACTAACAGAAGTAATACTAGCTTTTACTTGCGAAATTTTGCCACCATGGTGATTTAAAATTTCGAAACCCCCGAGATGTATGTTTCTTCCTCCGTCTGAAGATGCATGTTTCGACCGAATCATAATGTTGAGTTCATACCTTTTTCACACTAAAACATCGACACTACTCTGTAATACAACATTGGTCGTCCGTGCACCCTGTCTCTACACCCCAGAGATTCGTATTTTCATTCATGCTATATCTACAAAGTTCTGCACCAACAGTTGCTCGTGAGGGTTTTTATCCATTTATCCAGCTACTTCTCATTCACTAAACCATCGTGATTCATGTCCCATCCCTGGTCTATCAATTTGATATGCTGATCACCAACGCTAACAAGAAATTTTCTGGGACAATATTCATAACACGCACTTTTCTCAATATAGGTGTTTCATTCACGATATACCCTCGGCATCTCTGTTTCATTCCCTGCCCTATCTACCTGATATCGCTCTCCTCCGAGGGCGTGAACTCGAGCAGCTCGTGGAAGTGCGTGTCCACGCGGAACATCGCCTGCAATTTTAATTTATTTTATAATTAAAGTAAAATTCATTATCATTTTTTTTATTCATATTTATACTAAATTTGGATATTTTCACTAGTTTTGTACAGCGGTAATAGCACAAAAGTCCCCGTACTCCTCAGCTCACATTCTTTCAAAGTTTGTTATTGCTTCTCCGCATGTTTGCTCCCGTTTGGTGACTATTCGTATTTCTCTCATTTCACCCTTCTAAGCCGCGCGGAGATTTCCCCCCGACGTAAACAGCGCGCATCTCAATAGGCCGGGGAGGAGGCATCTCGTATCCACATTTTTCCATTATCTCTCGCCAGGCAGAGAAGCAAGAGTGTATGGTAAAATGAGAGAAGATGGCTGCTCAGTAAAGCAGGAGAGGGAAATATAGAGATGGATGAGACTCACACGCCAAAAGATCACCATATCCCCCTCAATTAGCCAAATGGGTGTGGTACTATGCTTGAGATAGGCTAGCATTTGGACACATCAGTAGTACTGCGTACATCACGAGCATACGAAACGGCGGCAAAACAAGCCCCGTGAGTCACGTGAATGATTCACAGTGATTTCGAGTTACTGCTTGTGCATACATCGGGGGAGCAAAGAGAGAGCATGATTGATGGTTGCTACACGAAATAACACCTACGCAAACTACTGAAACTACTTTCCAAACATTTCTAGTTTCATAGTGGCTTCCTACTTAATCAATATCCAACAAACACAATAACACTCTTGACATACCCGATTAAAATCACAAATAGTCCTCACATCAGGGATATCATTTCAAAATCTCAACCCATCACTTTCTAGCTACACCATAAATACCTAATCTGTACAAACGAGCATGAATCAATTATAGTTCGTGACCCTTCTTTACCATTCCATTTCCATTTAATTTCGAGGAAAAAAGAAGTGAATAATCAAAGACAAACCTGTGCGATGACCTCATAGATCTTGCTGGCTGCTCTGGAGATGCTCACATCCGAGAGAATCTTGACCACCTCCGTCGTCAATCGGAGAATAGAAATCACCTTCAAATCGATGATGATCTATCTCCATTGACTCACACAAGACATACCGCCCTATTTCTAACCTCGTTTTCATCGATGAGAATTTCATAAAAACACAAAGAAACCTTCCGTCATTCCCCCACAGGCACCGAAAAACCACGAGCAAACGTGCAATTTTGGGCCACTTTTAGTTCAAAGCAGAACAAACAGACCATTGTACCAACGGTTTTGCGGTTTCATTTCATCTATAATACTAATAATAATAATTAAATATACGATACCTCATCGAAGGGTGCGCCTCCCGCGCCACTCTCCACCCATTCGCACTTCTCCAGTTCCGTGTCTGCAAAAAAAAAATTATATTTCGCTTTTAATATTAACGTTTCAGCCCATAATCAACTCCTATTTCAACAAAAGACTATAACCGTTACGATAATAAAGATCACAACATTCTCATGAGTCATGGGCACAATTTCTAGCCACAAACAACTACAATCTCTAGCGGTGGTTCCTTGTTCTTTACTTCTTTAATCAGTCTGTCTTTCTTTCTCTCCCTCATTCAATTCCGCCCAATTCTTTATTCAATCCGTGATCGAAGAATAGTGTGCAAAAAGAGCCTAGGCAGGTGCGCGCGTTTTCTTCCTTTCCCATCTTTCCCACTCTCAACCCTTCGCCCCTTCTCATTCCATCCCCATCTCAGGCCCCCTCCCTACTTTTGGAGGTCATTTGCCAGCCAAGGGAAGAAGGAGAGGGAACTGAACATTGTCGAGTCGGGTAGAGAAAGAGATTCGACATTTCGTCAGGCAGTGAGAGGAGGAGAGGGACAGTACCGGGGTGAAAAAAGGAGGGGAGAAGGGCGAAAAAAAGAGTGCTATCGAGGGGGGAAACTTGCCTCCTCGCACGCTAACCTTTCGAAAGGGAGCGAGGTGAAGGAGGAGGGGAACACGGAACACAAGAGCAAGCGAAAGGCATCCCCCAACACACACACACACTAGCAACACTACACAACTATTTCTATCCCGATTGATGATTGATTTTGTGGACAGATTTTTAACATATTTGGTACTACGGTAAAGACCCAAGCTTCGATCAACCAAAACGCAGAAGTGATCTATTTGAATCATTTTTGGTCGCGCATAGTAGCCCAGATTGTGATCATTCGTTCTTGTCATTCACAGTAATTGTAGGGACGATGAAGCACGAACTCATCGAAAGCAAAACACATCCCAAACAAGCACACTCTAGCTACAAGTTACAACTACTTCAATCGCTATAGAAAATCCATTTTCGTAGTCCGAAATACGAACCGATTTTACAAATATATAAAATAAAATGCACTGACCAAGAATTGGAGCCAATTCGATGAGATTGCTAACTTTATCCTCGCGATCCTTCGAATAGACAAAGCTGCCTCTCGCCGTCTCCCGAGTGTCTCGCTGCTTTTTGCGTCTCCTGAAATTATATTAATTTTGAAACCGCAATTTTACGGTTTCACTTAAACCTCTATTCGCATACGTTTTTCAGGCAGTTCAGAACGTTATCAACCCCTTTGCTAAGCTGATTACGCTTCGGTTTACACAACCTTTCCCCTCTGAGTGACTGGATCTTTACTCGACGGGAAGTGGGCACACCTCGGAGAATATTTCGCATGCGGAAGAAAGTAGTGACGAGCCGCGTCATCTTTGTGACATTTCCTCAGTAAGCTACGAGAGATAAGGAGGGATGTTTAGCGCACGAGCAAGGCAAAACAGGTGGCTATGGATTCTTACAAGCAATATGTATTTCGAAAATGGAACAATAACTTCGTGTCAGATCTCAGAAATTTGAAAAGCATCTATATCACGTTTTAAGCCATTTCACGGCTGTTTTTTTCACGGCATTTCACAGTTTCAGATAACTACATATTTTGGTTCCTGGTTGGTAATGAATTTCGAAAAAAGGACCGTACCAGCATAGAGTGATTAGGACTCCTGCGGCCAAGAGAAAGACGGCCGTCAGAGTGCCGAGGGCGAAGATCGTTACGTAGTCCATTGGGACGAAGAAGCCTTCTGCTTCTTACCGCTTCGCATTCGACGGCTACCAACACCGATCACTGGAAAATACATTAAATAGATTATTTAATTAATAAAATTAATAATAAAACGTAAAAGAAAGGAACAAAAAACGGTGACAGAAAGAAACAATAAGCAAACAGCACGAAAACGGCGGCAGCGGAACTCACAAGGGGAAAAATGCCGTCTAAGAGTGTTCTCGAAACGCAACACTCGCGGGCGGGCAGTATATCAATCGATAAACGAGACAAACAGGCGAGAAACGACGGCAAAAGAAGAGTAACGAAGCAACACAAGAAAAAAAGAGAAGAGAGCGGAGGAGAAATTGGAGAAGATAACAGAGCGTCCGTTTATAATGAGTGAGAGAGTGGGGAAGAGACAGGAAGACAATGTTGCATTCGTTGCATTCTGGAGACTGCTTCGCCTTGCTAGCTGTTTATTGAAAGAAGCAGAAGAGATAACAACACCAAAAGGAGTGGGGAGGGAAGAGGAAAGAGGGAGAGGGCAGTGAGAGGGTGAAACAGACAACGAGACACACGAAAAGGAAACGAGGGGAGAGGGAGTGACCACTCCAGCCTGGCAGTGAGGCTATTGATCTACCCGATCAAAACACTATCGATTAGACACCCCATCGCCCTGTTTGTGCCCTTTCCTCGAGTACCAGTTACTGTATGACGTAAGTGGAGTTTGCTCTCGTCTCATGACCATCCCTTTAGCACACGAATAGCGCGATACTCAGGGAACCGGGACAAGGGACACAGCCGGGAAACGTCTTTTAGCGCGTGAATTTGCACTCATCCACGGTCCGGAATAAAACACTAGCAGTCGTTTATGTTTGAAAGCGACAAATAGAATGGAAGACAGTTTTGTTTCGAATATAATATTCGGGGTTCTACTAAAAATTCCGCAAAACGCACAGTAAAGGGGTCAGATTAGGTTAAAGGTTACATCTAATCGTGAAACAAAATAGAAAAAAAACATACATGCGAGTTCTTCTAGAAAAATGAAAACTATTGAATATGATCTAAGTTTCAATCCCGATTTTGGACGAAGCAAAAAAGTTAGCGGCATTATAGCAACAACAGTTCGAGGATCGATGTCATGTGCAGCTGAATGAACATAAACTTAGGCAAATAAATACTCATTGATCGATTGATCGGAAACAATCGAAAATGGGGTAGGTAACATAGCGTTACAAAATTGTGGTGTGCTACAGTACAGTGAGCGAGGTATCTCTTATTTGGTAGATCACAGAAATAATTTTCACGTCGATTTAAAAAACACCTATTGGATTACGGTATTTATCTACTCGAGCCGCGGCAATGTTTCGTTTGATAAATGCCGTTTTTTATATGTATCCTGGTTTGATACTGTTTAGCGTGTTTGTTTGAATTGCTTCGCTGAACTGGCTTTACTGCAGAAGCCCGGAAGGGATGTAAAATCGCTGTCGAAAAGATGAAAAACTCAGTCATAACTAAATATAACTAGGTATGACTTTTTAAGTTGCTTAGGCCTTTGCTGTGGCTTAGTGCCCAGTCGACTGTATGCTTTTTGAGTGCTCAAGGGCTTATGCAGTAGTTTCGATGAATTTTGATCTGCCAGAATATACACAGACTGATATTTCGACTGCGCTGACTAAAACATATGTTAATATTCGGGCACTGACTTTTTAATTCTGACTGTTTTCATCCTGCAGTTAGTTCACATAGTCTGCATTCAGAACTATTCACAATATTTTTCTTTAAAGCCGTTATGTGCGCCGCATCCGTAGCTGTAATTCAGTGCAATCCACGAATTGTTGGCGCACTCGATTCCCGCGCCAAGTCGCCCAGACTGGCGCGCTCGATTCTATTTCCCTCCTCTCCGCTCCTCTCCTTCTCTTTCCGTCCGTCGGCCAATCAATACTGCCGTGCGAGATTCACTTTCTCGCTTTCGCGAACTCATTTCCCACCTTCATCACTTCCCATTTCTCATCCCCTACTGCCTTCTTCCCACCTAGAATCCCCGCTTTTGCTCCCATCAATTGAGTAATAACCAGTGCAGAATCGACTGGCGAGTTATCGTTCGTTGTTTTCGCCTGCTACCTCTTCTCTCCCTCTAACGAAGCCAAGTCATGTGCTTTCCACTTCGTAATCGTTTGACGTGTTTCTCGAAGAAGAGGGAAGGCTGTGACTTGTAATCTGCTGTAGTCACAGCAACGGTCGGTCGATAGAGAGGGAGAGGGAAAGGCTATCTCTCCCTCTCTCAGTCGTTCTTTCGTTTCGTTGACACTCTCCATTTCCACATCATCGATCACTTCACAATTTGTCATCTTCTTCGCCTCATCGCTCCTTCCATTCTCGCCTCATATGGCAGTGTTCCTTGTCGTTTCGAGACCTCAATCGTCTTTGACGACTCGTCAATGGCCAATTTGCATAACTTAAAACAATAAATTTCGCCATATTTTGCCAAATTTCCTCAAGAATAGCGCTCCATCAACACTACTTGCCCCTTGCAAAAGTGTTCCTTGCCGTCCTCGTGACCATTCCTCGCGATGTTTTCCACTCCCCTTTCCAATCCTAATTCCACGCATCTTCCGGCATCCGAGATTCTCACACACGCGCGTGAATTTTCTTCACTATTTTCTCCGTCCTTCAATCCGCTCATTTCTCATTCATCCTCATCCTTCTTTCTTTTTAATAGGTTCGATTATCGGTGCGCTTGCTCACCTTATTTGTAATTACCTTTCCGACACATACCTTCGCCCCACACCCACAAACACTACATTTGAGCGGATAAAAATTATTATTATTATTATTAATACTATTTTCAGGGTAACTAATCAGAATGCGTGGAGAGGTTCGTGACGCCGGTCTGCCCGAGGACCTCCAGGACGGTCTGACGGCCGAGAAGCAGCAGGTTATCGATTATTTTATGTACCCTGAATACCGTATTCGATAATTTAACATGAATACCGTAATCTCACATTGAACTATCAAAATGAGAACAACTAATGGCATCTGTGAGGAAATTCGGTGAAATTACATTGCGAAATCTTTTTCCACTCCGTCTATTGTAATCGATAATTTCCTTGCCTACCGTAACCAGAGATTCCGTTCAGGAGCAGCTGCTGATGAACAAGCTGGCTGCGACGGGCAAGCTGCCCGCTCGCCCGGCCTCCAGCTTCCTCCAGAAGAAGCTGCAGCAGAGGGTAGGAGACCAATTCGAAACTAGAGTCTAGTCTCGATTATTCAGAAGTTCTTCGACTCGGGAGACTACGCGATGGACAAGGATCGCGCGAAGCAGACCGACCCCTCCAAGCCCCATCCACTCGGTACGCATTATTCATATTTATGTTAAATATTTTGAATATATTTAATAATTGCATATTAAACTTATAACGCTAAAATTGGCACCCGAGTTATTTTTCTTCCGGACCGGATGTAATTTAATGCTTCAATATTCTGATGTTATTGGCCATGACGGTTGATAAGGAACTAAAAGGGTGTAGTCCAGGAACTAGAGACTACTTTGGTTACGAGGGGATACGGAAGTGTTCCTTCGTCTACTTAATTCTCTCGTCATTTATCCTCCCTCTCCCTTCCCTCTCTATCCCTTCCCGTTTGTTGTCAACTACTCACATAGTGAAGAGGGGCTTCAAGTCTCCCCTACCCCTCTGATCTACCCCCCCCCCCTTGTTTTGACGAATAGCCACTGATATATTCTCGCCACAGACTTTTCTCGCAATTTAGAGAGCACGTGGAATTGAGAGAGCCGGGAACAATTTCAACCCCTTCCAATTGTAGGACGTGAGAAGCGACAATCAGCCGGGTGTATTCTTAGATTTCTCATTAGCCTTGGGGCCTGCGGGGTGAAGTTAATGGGCAAACTCTACTTGGAATCGGAAACTTTTGTTTGCCCATGAAAAAGAGCATCTAATGAGGTCGGAGATTACTGTGAATAGAGGAAGAATTAAAGAGGAAGGGTGGATCATGTTGCAGTTGACGAAGAAATTTGTCTGAATGTTTGCAATTTAATAAAGATAAAGGGAAACTTGCGGAAGTATAGTTTCAAAAGGTATTCAAGATCTTGGAAAAAAAGAATGAACAATCTTGCTGTGATGAACAATCTTGCACTCGAAAAAATATAGTTTATTATTGATGTGTGAATGAGATGTTAATGAGGAGATTACGATATTAGCCGGATGGTTCTGAATAAATGTAACCCATATTTGCAGCAGTGGCGGGCGGCGCAGTGACAGCGACGACGTCGCCTTCTCCGACCGTTGTGGCCGTCTCGGCCGCAGCTGCAGCAGCTGCTGCAGTGCCGCAGGCGTCGTCGCCGGAGCCGACGGAGATGAACGACGACGGACTGACGATTCCCCGTCCGGACAACGTGCCCCAGAGGAAGGTGAGCAGGGTGGTTTCGTGTTTCAACTTTATGATAAGATCAGTGAAACTGTAATCTGGTGATGTACGCGAGACATCTCTTATATTATATAACTTTCTTACTGTTTTGTTTGGTTGGTGAATGTTGTTTTTGCAAACTTTGGAATTTCGGGTTGCATCCTACAATTATTTGACTGCAAATTATCGGAAATAGGAGGTGGGGACAGATCACTGATGTGTGTTTGCTGTGGTAATCGCCTCCAACGAACCAAAGTGAATGGATAGTAGGCGCGATAAGTAGATTAGGGAATGGGAGTGGAACAGGAATGGGTCAGCTATACTATACATAGAGGGGGTGAAGGCGAGTGACGCAGTATGTGGTCGATATTTGAGAGATTGAGAAGCCATTCAAGCAATGGGCTGGAATTAATCAGACGATGAATCATAGTGGCCAGGGAGGAGGGTAATGGGAGCAGTTAGGATAGGTTTTTGAGGCGCGATTTTCGAAGAATGTCTGCGCTTTATGTTATTGTCTCATTTGCTATCTTGACTGATTAGGTGCTCGTTCAAGCGTAGTGTTAAATTGGGCAAGATGAATCATAGAAGCAATATGTGGGCGAAGGGAGTAATACAAACATTGGACCGATTCTGATTTTCTCAAATCGGGTGCAATATGAATCACAGACGACGTGAGACGTGGGAGTAATTGAAGGGGGATACATCTATTCTCGTCCCATCAGATTCATTTCACGTCATGGACAGCGATGTGGGGTAAACTGTAGGAGAGTATTCGAATTTTGGAACACATACACCTTTGTAAACGTAATATACCGATTTTAAGTGTCAATACCACCGATTTTCATCTGATTTTCCCGGTTTTTTAGACGGACCTTTGAGTTTTGAGGGGCCAGAAGGATGTGCTGATCAATGAATATGAATCACAGTCATGGGACGTGGGAGTAATAAATAGAAGGGAGGAGGGGAGTCTATTCTCGTCCCATCTCACGTCATGGCGAAGCACAGCAAGAGAAAACACTAATGGAATTCCGTCTGACTTGCTAGGAAGGCGTATAATTAGTCTGCGGCTTCTCCTGACGCTCAATCCGATGGGCTTGTATTTTTATTCTACGTTTTTTTCGAGAAGTTGATTGGGGAAATATTAGGCCTGACTTTGTATAATTTTGGTTCATTTTTTTATTTATTTTTGTATGGGGGAGTTTTGTGTTTCGCTAAGGTAATGCAAGTTCGTTTTTCTTGATGTCCTTGATTGCAAGTCGTTTGCCGGGATACAGAGCAAGAATATAATCAGGATATTAAAAAATGAATGAAAAATGGTAGTATTTATTCATGCATCCATCGAAATGTGTGCTTTGCTCGTCGCCCCCTTTTTAGTAGTAGGCGGATTGTTTTTGTGCAGTAGAGCGCGCGCGCGTCGAAACGTATTCGCTGGCCTCACTTTCGAATATCCTTTTCGCTTTTCTCGCTAACATTGCCCAATGACGCAAATGGGAAGGGGAGGAGGAGGAGAGATGAAGAGGGAGAAGGGTGAATATTCTAGGAAGGGGAGAGATTGGAGATGAAGATGGAAGAAGAGGAGTAGGAATGAAGGTAATTAGCCGAGAATATGGGAGTGAAGGAATGTTGATGAGGCAAGCGAGGATCTGATTTCTTGATCGGGGATAGGGAGGTTGGTGTTTCGTCAGGGTGATACAAGCTAATTTCATTGAAAACTAAGATTCAGGGTTGAGAAAGTTTCCGAATAAAAAAATTTGAATGAGACATTGAGACAGTTCTACTATAGCGAAGGATAAAAAATAAATATTTTTTCAAATTTCATAAAATAATGCGTGGAAATTAGCCGAGATTATGAGGGAGGAAGGTTGGTGTTTCATCACGATGATACAAGCTAATTTCATTGAGAACTCAGATCTTGTGTTGGGATAATTATAATTGAAATAACAAAAAAATATTTTCCGGATATAAATTACTCCACAATGGTGATGAAGCCGTGATGTGTAAGATTCGAAAATGTATTTATTGATCTTTGATCTAATGTTTAATTTCAGGCGTCGATCATCAACCCGAACGTGGGCTGCAAGCTGTCGCCGCAGCCGCACGTGCATCACGAGGTGCACCACGAAGAGTGCTAGAGGAGAGAGGAAGAGAGATCAAAGATCAGCCCCCCTGACTCCGCCCCCTTTTCCAACCCTTCCATCCCTCGGTCGAGATTAGCACACTTCCATCCCGCTTTTGATGTGTAACGAAATTGACATAGTTACGGTATGGTGCCAGATCGATACAATTTCTTACCGAACTTGCAATTTCTTTACATTTCAAAACTAGCTGATCAGATCCCTCGTCCACATCCTCTTCTACTATCATGTATACATTGTCACCCCCATCCTTCCCCTATCTTTCTAGTCCCCTCTTTCCTACTACTCGACTACCGTACTCCTTCTGTACACCACCCACCATCCCCCTATTCGTATATTGTATTCCCTACTCGATACATTTCCACTGCAGTACTTCTCTTCTTTTTCTATCTGACTACGAGTGGTCGATTCCATCTAGAGACTTCCCTTGATCTACTCTCCACACTCCTTTCACTATCTTCCCCTCCCCCTTCTATCCCTCCCCCTTGACTGATTACGGTATCCTGATCTCTCTAATCTCCCATACTCTCTCGTTGTGGTATACCCCCAGAGAGGAGAGACGGGGTACGGTAATCTTTCTCGAGAACAATGGAATAATACTTGGATACGTTTATGCATCACGATCTTTGATATTAATGCAGACATACACAATATTATTATTGTAAAAAAAATAAACAGACTCATAAATATTTTATTTGTCACCACATCAGTCGATTTTCTGTATCTCCTATTCGGTGATTGTGTGTGTGTGGGTACTGTAGTCTGAGTATCATCATTTGTCCTACTCGGCTAAATGGTGTGGTCGGGATACGGTACTCTCACTGCACCATCTCTATCATTTGCATTGTAATGATCACGATCAAATAGAACAAGAAGATAATTGAAACAATGTTTGCACTTTGCGATCAACGAGATTCTGTGAGGGGATACGGTAACTACGGGGCAGTGATGGAGGGATACGATAACGGGTGTACGGTAAAGATGGAGAAAGCAAGGATACGGTAGCATAGATGGGACTGGGCTACGGTATCGTCCCGTGTACTGATGAGTTATTCACGATCCGTAGCGAGGTAGGTGGTCTCTCTGGAAATACACAGAATTGCAAAATTGAGTACCTGGTTCAAACAAGTTGTCTGATAAACCAGAAACAACGGGGCTGAATAATGAAACAAGATCGTACCTCTTTTCCCTCTTCTTTTTTCTGATATCACAAGCCCAAATAATGACAACGAGAAGAATGAGAGTAGCAATGATCACGGCAAGAGGCCAAACCCATGCGTATTGACCTGCAAAGGGAAAGCTCTCCATGCTCTCTCATGGGATAGACGATTCGAGGAAAAAACAGCAAAAAGTTTTGGAGGTATGGGGAATTGAACCCCAGCCCTCTCGCATGCTAAGCGAGCGCTCTACCACTGAGCTATACCCCCGACTGGCATAACACATCCTCGACACGATAATCTCGGGCGGCACACATCTTGTGAGTGAAAGTGCCAGCGGGTAAGGTCGCCCTTATCTCTCTAATTGGATTGGTGTTTCAAAGATCGGCTCTAAGTGGTTCGATCGCTCTATCGCTTTTCTTTAACCAGTAGGATTCCACAATCAAAATATCAAAATTAATTTTTCCGCAAGATTCAGTTCGACAGGTCAAATTCCGAGTTCGATGGGCCAGATAGATAACTCACTCTTGATATTGACCTTCCTCGTCACGGATATTCTCGGTCTCATCGTTCTCGTCTTGTCCACAGTGTATTCATTAACCGCCTCGCAAGTGTACTCCCCAGCGTCGTCGAAGTTCACGTCTGAATGGCATCAATTGGACTAAATTTCTTGTCAATAACGCTAAAAAGGGTGAAATGAGATTCGCAGTCATTTTTTGAAAGGGATAGCGGCTTTATAATGCAGTTAACGCCGGATGCGAGAAAAGAATTCAAGTGCGTTTCACAGGACTTTCAAGACGTGGCCCTAACTAACGATCGCAATCGCATCTTTTTCTGCTAGCGCATTAAATTTGTTTGACTGGAAACTAGAGAGGAAATGTCAAGCATGCAAATTCGAAAAATAATAAGGAATATAAGTAAGCCAAAGATGAAGGAGGACACAGTAGAGAGCGAAGAATCGTTAGAAACGAAGAGAAGGGGGATGGGAAAACATGTTGTGTGGTCGGGCTCTTTCGTGAAGTCGCATACTACTCGCATGACTGTCTCTAGTGACCGAAGCGTGACAGGGAGAGTCACTTTCGGCCCACGCTCTCTTCATCTTCTTCATTCTCTAGGGCGTTTTCTCAAAATAGAGTATGGATGCTCGGGTTTGAGCGCTCGTTTTTTATGCAATAAATGAAATTCTGACTGTGAGAGCCTTGACTGACTTTTCCCATGAATTATTATTTGAAATTATGTGAAATGAGAAAAGTAATCGTGTGACTTACCCGTGATAGTGAGACGATCTCCAATGACTGAGATGCGACTGGAGAGCGCTGAAATAAATACAAAATTTAAATGGAAAAGTCTTTGTTTTTATGGTAAAAATATGGAGAAATAGGAAGAAAATGGCCTTATTTGCCGTCTAGTCTGAAATCGCAAATCACGCATTGAAATCTCCGAGAATAGAAGGACATTGTGCGAAAATAGAATCCAAAATTAGCTCGAGACTATTTTCGTTCTGCTTTTCTGTTTCAGAACGGCTATCAATGAGTGAAAACTAATTAAATACGATTTAAAAAATCCGGTAAATCTAGGTTACTGAAAAAATGAAGCCATTTTCGTACCTAATAAATTGAGTGAAGAATTTTTTTGAGTGAAAAAAATCTCACTGATGAATTTATCTCCCTTCTTCCAACTGATCTTCGGCAGAGGATGGGAGAAGATGGGGCAGGTGAGATTGAACGAGCCACCCTGAATAAGGATGAATTTGAGCGTCGTTGATGATTGATCTTTGATCTTTAATGCTATCAGACGGGACAATCAAATAAATTCTCCATTCAGTGATTTTTTGACATAAGACAATCCTAGTTCTTGAATGCAATCTCAAGGTATCCAGCCTATTTTTCGATAGGATCCTATGAAATCGATAGGAACCTATGAATGCTGAGATAATCCCTGATTTTGCATCCGTCAAAGTCCTTGTTGCATTGCCCCCCCCATGCTTAATGGAGTATCGTGGGAGTCTCCCACGATGGGAAAGAGTCCTAGGTTCTTAGTAAGGAAATCCCTCAAATTCCCTAGTCTGTTTCGGATTGCTATGCTCGACGGAGCTGAATGAAGCATTCAATGACAATAATTGAGGGTGAAAATTCTTCAGACGAGCAAATCGCCATCTACAATTGAAGGAAAGCAAAAAAAAAATGTGCAAAAATTTAAATGTACATATCGTACTTCTCTCACAAAACCGAACGAATGAACAATTTTTACATTTTTTACATTTTTTGCATTCGGCGAATATGCAATGAAAAATTGTTTTTATTCTTTTATATTTTTTGTCCACCCCCAATTTCGGAAATCCCCCCGAACATGCACGGTGAAATATTGTTCTAAATAGGTGTATTTTGAAAACTGCAAAGTAAAAAAATGAACCGGAATCGCGAATATTCGCGAGCCGGGTTTTAGTATTTTAGCAGAGCCAGCTGAGTGGAGCTCTTGCTGTCAGCTGTTGTATTCTCGTATTATTCGCTGTTTTATTGTCAAATCGCATTACTTTGTGTAATATAATGTGCTAAGACCATTGCCGTTTCCAGTGGGAGGCAGTTGCCGACGGGGACACGCGTAGCTC